>PGCI01000589.1:0-23914 GCA_002873125.1 Puccinia coronata f. sp. avenae | reverse complement strand
AGGCTCATTACAAAAGTCACCATTCCCATAGCCAGTGATGGGCTTTCCAAAGCTCGTTACCGCCCTCCCGCGAGCCAGACGGTGACTCCAACACTGACCGGCTGAACGGATTTCCGGAACGGACCTAGCAACCCCAATGCCCCAAATAAAAACTCACAGGCTGATGCAATGGATCCGTATTGTGTTGGCCATTCTACAGAGAGAGAGAGAGAGAGATTTTCCGTTGCGTGCGCGTTGTGGTTAAGGGTATGTAAGCAGATACATTGGTCCGATGGGCCGGTTCGGCGGCAGTGCACCCGTGTCACGACTGGTATTTACGGGACTAAGATAGGACACTTTTAGACCCTGCTAAACAAAACATATTTTGGGGCACCGGTGTTTGGGGGACCGAGAAAAGCAGTGCCTTTTATGATGTAGACGACGAGACGTAGCAGCTCTCCAAGAAGGAATTGGCAGACTTCTCTCTTCCGGGTGAAATCTCTATTGAATGAGTCCCAAACCACGGGAGTCTGGCAAACAACCCCTTCCTCGAGGGAGGAGCAGAGTCAGTTCCCATGTCCTCACGGCTTTGCCCAGCTCACCTATCTGGGACTCTTTGGGGCGAACAAAATTGTAGGGTTCAATGTTTGCTACACGTTTTTCCTCTTGGTATGATGTTTGAACCTCTCTTTACACTCGCGTCTTATTCTACATCATTCTTCCTGGCCTGATTTTTGTACACATCTACTTCGACGTCTCTCTCTCTCGAATAATTGCTGATTTAATTTTTAAATAATACGTTACTTCTGACAAACTATGGTAGTCTAAAGTCTCCTATCTTAGCCGGGTATATATCATCCAGTCACTCTAACTCCATACATACCCTCAACCCTTGCGGACGTGAGCAGTCCCGACGGCTTTCGGGGAACACCTGGAGCGTTAAAGCGACTTGGCGCGTCCACAGGGCACCTTCGCCACCGTCATGGCGGCCGTCTGATCGACGGTCAGGGGCGGCAAGTCCTTGATGCCAACGGGGCGGAAAGGTCGCCGGGGCAACTCGCTTCCCGTCCGGCCGTGTAGATATGTAGAGTCAAATAAGAATGCTGTGATGGTGCCGGTCGTGCTATGATGCATTATAGATTCTCTTTTCTTATTCGGCTTCAGTATACAGCATCGGATGATGGAAGCGGCTATGACACCATCGTTTGAGAGAGAGAACGGAGGGATAAAAAATAAGAAACAGCCTAGAAGCTTTTTTTTGTTGTTGTTGCAACACAGAAGCAATAATACGTATGTAAAAAAAAAGACAAACAGGCCCGAACCTGCCACGCCCCCAAAAGAGAGTAGCTCCAAAAGGCATGGAGGGAGGAAAAAAAGCCATCGAGGAAGGCATTTCTCCCAGTTTCGAGAGTCTGTTCCCTCACCACTGTTGTCTTCAATCAGAACAGCTGCACTTTCAACCGCCAGCGCTTTCCCTAACAAACCGAGTAAAAAATAAAGGTGATGATGTTGGTGGTACTATGCCTTATAGATTCTCTTTTTTTTCGGCCTCTGTATACAACAAACGATGATGACAGCGTCTATGGGACCATTGTTTGAGAGAGAGAACGGAGGGATAGAAATAATAAGAAACACTTTAGAAGCTCTCTAGCTTTGGATTGAATCACACAAGCAATAGAACGTAAAAAAAAACAGAGAACCAGGCCCCAACGTGCTAGAACCTGCTACGGCCCCCTACGGCTCCCCTCCTCCCCCCCTCCAAAAAAAAAAAAAAAAAAGTGGCTCCAAAAGGTATATAAGGAGCCGCTTTCTCCCAGTTTCCAGATCCTTTTTCCCCATCAGCGTTGTCCCCCATCACAACAGCTGCAGTCCAACCGACAACTCTTTACCCCGTACACCTCAATACCCTCCCACTTCTCATAAGAGCTTACCTCAACCACCCACCCTTTCTCGTCCGGGTAAATTATCTTCTTGAGCTTGAACTGCTGTCATTATTATACCTTATATTATTATTAAACTCATACATACATTGCGCTCTCCGTCCTACTCTCTTTGACTCCCAGGTCTAACGTCCCGGACCCTGCCCCTCAACCAGGAGGACCGAGTACGTCGTAGAATTCCTTCTTGCCGCTCGTCGTAGTCTTCCCCCCTGTCCCTCGTCGTAGTTCTCCCTCGTGAGGCTGCTCGTCGTAGCCACGTCTAATAGATTCACTCTTCCTCTTTCCACGTCCTTTTATTATTAGATCGAGGAGTAACACTACCAAGGTCCACCAGGTAGTGTAAGCCCGATCGTCAACTCGGCCACCCCCACCTAGGGAGTTCCCTGTCACTGAAACCAGCCAGATACGGTAAGCCATCGATGCCTAGTGCCTGTACCTGGGGTATGACTAACTTGTTTTCGTTTATCTGTAGGGCGGTGAAAGTACCAGGAACAACTCGGTAAGTCCCATCATCATAACTAGAATATTGATTCTCTACAGCATCCGATATTTTCCAAACGAAGTTTCTCGAGGTTAAGTCTCTTTTGCACCATGGGTACTACCCTAAGCTGCAAGTCACATCCCTATCTTTTGGGTGAAAAAAAGATAAAAATATAAATATATAGATCAAGTTTCTCTGGACTGTTAGACAGCCAGCCGAAGGAAAGAAATGGATCGCTAGGTACCGTTGAACTAGCCTGGGTGGCCTATATCAGTGGCCTACCCAGCGCTAACCCCCATTACGACCATCACATGGTCCCGCATCACCACCCCGCATATCCCCACCCCGTCGTCCTCCATCCTCACCCTCACCCTCACCATCACCCTCACCCTGATTATGATGTTGTGAACCCGGGAATATATGTTTTTCCCTAAGGGGTAGGCATAAGTGTCAGGGGATACCGACTTAGTTATTCACAGTCGGTCAGCTCAGGTTAGCTTGCGCTCCTGTCTATCTTCCTGTCTCCAGGAGTCCACGTGCGAGGGCTCACCATTCTACCACAGGCCATATATATCCACCTTGACCAGACGCTCGACTCATCATGGCTGCCTGGAACACTCACCACTCACGAAGATCATCCACCAACTTCTGGAGTGGTGTATTCTGTCGCGCACGAGGAGAGCTTTTCTCTTCGGTGTTCGTCCCGGGCATCGCGATGGCTGATGGCCTCATACCGACGTCCTCAGTGGCCGCCCCTCGGTCCGCAGCACGTGCTGTATGGATGTGATCGGGGCTGTGACAGGTGCTTGCTGTAGATGTCACTGCCGCGCCCCTGTCACAGCCCTGGCCATGGCCTCGATTGATTCTAATTTCTCACTGCTCGCCATCGCCATCCCAATTCTTCTTCTTCCCTCTTATCTGCTCGCTTCCTCCTCCTGATCGCGTCTCCATCGCCACCAGCCGAACAGGTCCCTCCTACCCGCACCCGCTCCTCCTCCCGCTCAGCCCCTAGAATCCCGCCGTCCTCCTTCTCCGCAATCCCAGCCGATCAGTCCGCTTCGCCATGAAACGAACCTACCAAGGCTACTCGGGGCCTGCTCAGACTAATCCTAACCGTTAGTCCCACCCTCGTTCTTTTTCTTGGCTGGCTTTCCATGTGATGGGGATTCCCGCTGATTTCTTTCCGCTGTTATCGTTGCTTCTTGTAGTGCCAGGTTCGTAGTGCATCCAGACTTCTTGGCTCGTTTATCTTGCAAGCCAAATACCTACCGCTGGATCTTGCTTACTGATATCACTTTTTCGCAACTCATTAGCCCCTCCTACGATGCCCTATCCCCCTCTACCCTCGGGCCAGCCGCCGCCTCAACCCAGTGGCAGCCCCTCTCAACCCCCTAACTCCCAATACCAACAACCACAACCCCCCGCTAATTCTGTGGCCCAAGCGGCGTCGCAGCCATATCCCTACAGCGCCCAGTATACCCCTGCTGCCGGTAGTTCGTATGTTCAGTACCCGGCCTATCCTCACCCCCAACCTGCTTCAGGTGCCTATCCAGGTACCGCTTTCAACCAATTGGGTACTCAGCAACAACCCGCCCAGCAGCAACAGCAGGCTCCACAACACCCTGCCTATGCTAACTACGGCTATGGTACTCCGGCTGGGCCTCAACAACCACCAAAAGTCAGTCTTCAGATAATTTCTCAAACCATGCCATCTCACCTAACCTATTGATTGTTTGTTTCTTCTTCTGCTCGCATCACAGGCCGCCCAGCCTTATCCGAGCTACCCGCCTCCCGGCAATAATACGCTTCCGCCCAACCCCGTAGGTTATTTCTCCGTCTTTAGTCAGAAAGCTCGCCAAACTGTCGTTTCTGAAACTGACAAATTCAACCACCATCTATCCACACAAAGCATGCGAGTATTCCTCCAAATCCCTTCGCGGGGTACCCCGCTGGCCAAGTAAATGCCCCTCATCAAACCCCCCTGGAAACGCCCCCGGCCAGCCTCCGTTTAAGAGGCCTCGTTATGAGAACAACGGTGGCGCCGGATACGGTTCTTCGGCTCAACCGCCGTCCAATCCCAACTCGCATAATCATAAGATGAACCAGGCACCTTCAGGAACCATGCGAATGGGTGCCAGTACCAATAACAACCGAGGCGGCTTCTCCGGCAATAGACCTCCACGCTCAACCGGCGCTCCCTTTGGAAATAACTCGCCCATTCGATTAAACAGCTCTGGTCCTCATTATGACCCAAGTCAACAAAATCACGCCCAACCAATGGGCCAAAACCTCCCACCTTATCATCAGCCGCCTCAAGGGCCGAACAACCCCTCGTATCCGACCCCAAACTTTGCGGATACGACCTATTCGCCATTTCCTGCTAGCACAGGTTACCCTCCTGCCAACGGAGACCACTCCAACACTACCATCGGCGGACCTCCGCGTATGAACCACTTCCCCTCGGACTTCTCCGGGGGCGCCAACTTCGGTGCTGGTCCCGAATCCTCAAACGACCCGTTCAGAGCCCCTGGTAGCAACCATTCTGGAAACCCCCATCGACCTACCCGAGGCGGGTTCCGGGGCGCATCCGTGCCTGGTGGCCGCTCTTCTAGAGATCGCGAGATGGGCCCTCCCGACGCTATGACTTCCCGACCCACGAGAGGATTCGGCAATAATATCTTTTCTTTCAACAAGTCTGACCGACAGGGGCCTGGTGGCCGTGGTCGCAACACCAATGGCCATTCGACCAACCGCAGCGAGGACCACACTCCCAATTACAGTGGCACGGGCGGCGGTGGTTCCCGTTATGGTGATCGGTCTAGTGGACCGTCCAACCGTGGATCACGCAGCATTTCCAACTTACCCACCCTCGCATTTCACAGAGGCGGTATCGAGCGAAGAGGCGGTGGAGTGGGGAGTAGTCGTGGTATGGGCGACCGATCCTCGGCGGCCCGACTTGGCCGCAGAACCAATGGCCGGGACCTCAAGTTCGAAGATCGCAAGACTCTCCACCGCATGGGCAGAGGTGGAGCCCCGGGCTCCAACTCCGGTGGTGACCGCGGGGACCGCGCCAAGTTGAATGGAGGTGTTGTAGGCGTTCGGGTTAAGAACGGCTGGGGTGCTCAATTCAAGGAATTTAACGATCGCGAGAAGGACCGCGAGAAAGTCGACGAGAGTGCGTTCCTTTCCCTTCTCTCTTACCCTCCCATGTTCCGATCGTATCACATCTCAATTAATGTTTTCTATCTTTCACCATCACAGATGCACCTAGGCGGACCTTGACGGATTTCCGCATCGTAGCGTTGCGCGTTCCGGATATTGATTGGGATTGGGTCGCCGAGAGCGCCGAGCCGACTGTTGAATTCGACTCCAGTGCTATTGCGGCGAACATCGAAGAGTCACAGATTAAGTCCAACTCTTCCCCCGCCCCCAAACTCCCCGCGTCGGCTACCAAGCAAGATGCCGATGTCGCTTCGGGTGAAAACGGTAAGATCCCACCACCCACTAAGGCTGACGCTCCCCTCGCCGGCGAGGAAGCCAAATCAGTTGGCACTATCGAAATGGCCAAAAAGATATACGACGACGCCGCTTCTGCCGTTACAGGTCTTGACTTGGCTATTGATGACGCCAATAGTGATAACGAGGAGCAGGCTTTAGAAAGAGAGGTCAACGACCAGCTCTTACCCAAGAGTCGCAAGACCACTCCCAAGCCCCATGGCACTGACTCCATCCCCCTAACCGCCGAGCAGCCCAAAGCTCCGGGCTCTCCCCCCCATCCCGAAGCCTCTACCAATCATAGTAGCAAAGGCGAAGACCTCCCGCGGGCCACCAGTGAAGATGGAGAGTCACTTACCATCATCACCCACGCCCCTGCATCATTAAATGTTACTCCCGCCCTTGCACCCCAATCCTCCGATCGGCTCGCTCTCACGAAGCCATCTCTTCCAGACGCGCGGGAAAACAGCCGACTCCGACTTTACTTCTCATCGCCTGCTATCGAAGCGACAGCTGGCCCGAGTTTGTCTGTCAAACCCCTCCTAGGCTTCGGTGCAGGTAAACGCAAGCTGTCCGTCTCGGGCACCTCTGCCGTCAGCGGCGACGCTCGGCTTGGCGGCGTTGCTCTTGGCACTTCAACGATCAGCGTTGACAAAAAGGATACCCCCGCACCCGAATCGTCTAAAGTTGTCGCCAATCCCACTCCCGACATCGTTGAAATCCCTAACCCCGTAGTCACGGAGCCTAGCAGGGCAACTGACGCCCCTGCAGAAGATGCCAAATCCGGTAAGTTTCGAGTTTCATCACAGCTTTCCAAGTTGCCATACACATCTAATATTTTACTCCTCATCTGAATCAAGTCGCAGCGGTGTCCGACCCAGTGGCGCAGCCCTCTTCAGAGAAGCCCCTGGGGGAGGAGTCGAAAGTGTGTGAAGCAATCGAGGAGGATCCGGACGCGGAATGCGAGGATGAAGAGGACGAGAACGAGGACTACGAGAATCCTCCGATCCCCGAGCCTAAAGCCGATCGCTTGTCGATTTCCTACGCTCGTAACACTCGTCGATTAGTCATCGATGCTGACGTCGTAGAAGAGATCAAAGTCTACCGAGCCGCTCACAAAATCGAAGTCTTGGTTAAGTTAATGCCGGCTATTATTCAAGGAGGAAAGTTCGATGGTGCCGTCGATGTGTATCGCATCTGCAAAGGTGTTGTTGTGAGTATTGTTACTCTTATGATTTCTCTAAGCCTCTTTTAACCATCCTAATCCCTCCTCTTTCTCTCCTTCAGGTGGAGGCCTACGATCCAGAACTCAAGGACTACGTCGTCTTGGATCGTCCTACACTAGAAGCTTCCTGGTTGGCCAAAGAGCAGGAGGATGACGACAAGGCGAAAGCCCACGACGAAGCCCCACCAACCGAAGATGGAAATGAACGTGTGGTTCATGATCCTCTGCTACCTCCTCTCCACAGGCTTTACTTTTCCAAGGGTGAGCCGACCCCAGATGAGTCCCAAGAGGCTCAGCAAGCTCGTGGGGCAGAAGTCAAACCAACTCAAGTCTTCAAAAAGGACACTATTCTAATCGTCGCCGACATCGATACGGCGAACCCGCTCACGGAAGCAAAGTGGGTACGCACCGGAGATGTCGACAGTTGGATAAGTCAGATGACGGGAGTCATCTTCAAACCCGAAGAAACGGGTGATTGTGGTTGGCGCCGTAAGATTACCGTTGTTGATCCTGAACCGGTAAGTGTACCTTTCCAAAACGAGAACTATTGCCATCTCAGATCGACTGATGACTGCTACTTGGCCTACCCTGCTCGATCAGGCACCTACGATCCAACATTTATTGGACACGTGGCTCACCACCTCGAATGTGGGTACCATCGACAGCCGTCAACGATTTATCGACCAACACGTGATCAAAAATGTCGACGTGATTATCGAGATCCTCCTGCGGGTCATTCGAAACGGTGGTAATAATCCCTCGACCCATCATATTAACCCCATGCCGCTCATCGTTCAGCAAGCGGCCACTCTGCATGCTCCATACCCGGAGCAGCAGACTCAGGTTTCCTTGGCTGTCTTAGGTCTTTACCGACTGTCCGTCGATACGGCCCTTGAGGCTGGGAAGCCCGTCCGACCGGTCATCCGCAAGGCGACGGACATCGTCAGGAGCCTCCCCTACCGATTGGCTTTCAGCGCTCTAGACGGAATTTACAAGGACGAACACCCTTAATAATCCCCATCTTATTATCATATATACTCATCTAATATACGTCTGGTCACGTGAAGTGCTCTCCTGCTGGCTCTCCGGCTAAACCCCATTTTCTCAATTCAAGAGGACTCTACATATATATATGGCTGCTGGTGCATAACTATTTTTTCATGCGCGCCCAGCGGATGGGTTCCCAATGCCCATCCTTCTTTTTTCCCTTGTTGTGTTCTGAGACAAGCGAGATTGCTTGGTTGGCACTCTGAATAATCGTTTCCGATCGACTTTGATCTTGTATTCAGTGTGCTGTTTCTCGAACTTGCAAGATAAATTTCTTCCCTCTCATAAATTTTTAAGTTCCATAAAAATCCTTCCGACTTCCACAGTCACAAAAAAATATTCCCAGACCGTTTCTTTCCGCCGTCCGACTTCCCTCACACCGAGGCCCTTTCTTCATGTTTTTTCCCCCTCCTGCTCTGAGTCAAAATAAAACGTCGACAATTCTTTGTTTCCTTGTTTGTGCCCTCTTGATATGTCATCGTTGCGTCCCATTTGCATTTTCTTGTAGGAGCCGATACTCTCGTAGGATCGATCATCATGATGTGTTGGGTGCTATCAGTCTTGTCGTTTAACAAAAAAAAAGTCATCTAAAGACCAAATCCTCGTTTCGTCCAGCTTTAGTTAGCTCATCCAGTGCTGTTCTTCATTCCATATTTTATATAATAATCGTTCCAGTGTTTGTATCTACATACTACCATCCCCCGTCGCCCAAAAAAACCTATAGCTTTCTTGTCTAGTGTCGTCGCGTGTCTTGTTTGTTCTTCCATCGTTGCATTGCCCATGAACACACGCTTCGGCGTCCATTACCCTAGCAAAAAAACTGTTTAAAAACCCATACCCCTGAGGCCCGAGGCCTTCACCCCATCCAGTTTGGGACAACGTTGAGTCATTAGTTCTGCTTAGTCTGACTTGCAAGTCCGTGAGTGCTTCAGATCTTGGTGTGTATGTGTGCGTTCTCCCTCTCAATTCTTTCCAGCACGCTCATTTCCTCGTTGGCTAAGTCATTGTACCTTCATGCGTTTGTTCGACCTTCTTCATCCCCGCTCATTTTAATCCTGTTCACCCAGTGTTGTGTCCAAGTTTTTTTCCCCTCATTCAACTACAAGGACATGGATTTGTTGTGCATGATTTTGGAGAAGTACTAGAAAGGTTTTGCTCATCTAATCCCTTCTTTGTAGAAGGAATCGTATACGTACCTATAAGATCGATCGCAATCAATCAACCAGAAAAATAACATCGCTTGATCCTGTTGAATTCCTCATGCTTTCGTACTTACTGCGTTTCTCCTGAAGTGTCGATATAATGTATCATGCGAGTGTTAATCACTGATGAAAGCACTTTCTCGAACCCCTAGATAGCAGTCGGCTTCATTCCGAGTCGGATCATGAGGGATCACGGCGAGTGATTCGTAAGAAGGAAGGCTTGCTTCGATTGGTACACACACACGGTACTCGTCGCCATACGCTCCCAGCTCCGTTTCCAATGACTTCAGTGCCCTTGGTTCAAAACAAGCCATATTGAACACGTTCAGTCTTGTGTGTCTTTTGGCTTCTCTCTCTGTCCAATCAGATGAATATGTCGTTTGGCTTCTTTTTCCCCAATCAGATGAATGACAAGAACAAACCCTGTCCTGTCGTAGTTACGAAGCAATCTAGCCTGTGTGCCCATCTCCAAGGCCCTGGGTCCCGAAACCAAGTAGGCCAAAGTCTGGCTGTTGAGCACCCTAAGGTGACTTGGTCGTTCAACTGAGCTGTCGCTACTCCGATGGTTTGCTGGTAGTAAGGGTTTATTCTGACCGCTCCAGTTGGGCAACGATGTAGGAGGGGACCAGGAGTTCATGCCAACGAGGCTTTCGATGCCTCTTGCGTTCTGGTAGGGTCTGCCAGACCAGTGTCGCGAGACTCCTCTTGCACAGGCGAGCTCTATCAAGGAGGATGCGAGGTGCTTGAGAATGGGTATTTAATCAGGAGCGTCTCCCCCCTCCTACTTCTCCCTCATCCTACAATTCCAAGTTACCAAGTGTACATACATCCATCCCATTTCCATAGAGCTTCATTTCACCAGGAACCGGCCTTCCATCACTGTTCATACATCTGTTTCTTTAGAACGAGTTGTTACTGCTAGAGATTATCAACAAAACATCACCAGCCCACTAGAACTTACCTCCTACTCCCCATAATTACCATGCAGATTCAAGCCTTGTTATTCTTTGTCCTTTCGGCCACAGTGCTTAGTCGTAGTGTTACTCCTCAGTCCTCGCTCAACACCAGAGCGGTTGGGATCAACTCTCATTCTGTGCGCTATGCGAGCAGATCCATCATGGTGAGTTCTCCGGCCTGCCTTCATGAACACAATCCAATTAGCAAAATTTTGACCCCTCGTCCTCCTTTCCCAGAAACGCGCCGAAACCGACGTGAACGCGAAACCAGCTGGTGATGTGAATGGGGGTGACACGTCGAAGAAGGCCGATGACAAGAAGGGAGACGACGGCAAGAAGAAAGAGGACGACAAGAAGAAGGGTGACGACAAGAAGAAAGATGAAGAGAAAAAGAAAAACGAAGACAAAACTAACAAAGAAGCAGGCGACAAGAAGGATGACAAGAAGGACGACAAGAAGGATGACATCAAGGATCTCAAAGATGGTGGAGACAAGGCGTCTGACTCGAAAGGTCAAGCCGGCGGCGACAAAATCCCCGATACCCAAGAAGGAATTCAAACCAAAATAGACGCCGAGAGGAAGAAGCTCGACACATTGAACCAAAAAGTGAAGACTAAAGAGGCCAGAATTGCCGAACTGGAGGAGAGGGTAAGCACATCGTGATATTCAAGCAATCTCAAATTCATTCATCTGACTTGTTCTCCCCCGTATATGTTCTGTGAATAATCAGCTCCAACGAGTTACTGGTGGTGGAAGCTCCAAGGAACCCGCCAAAACCGACGTGCCCGGAACCATCGGCTCGGACTCTGGCAAAAAAGCCGGTTCCGACACCACCAAAGCTGCCGGTACAGTGACCGCTGACCCCAACACCACCGCTACCGAGCCGACTCCGGTTGTTCCTGGAAAAGCGGACGACAAGGCCAAGGACGGCCAAGGAGCCTCCCCACCTCCCTCAAAAGCGGCCGGTGATGGCTCTACCCCACCTCCCTCTAAAGCAGCCGGTGATGGCTCTACCCCACCTCCCTCTAAAGCAGCCGGCGACGGTTCTAACCACGAGCAGAAAGCAGACGACAACAATTCTAAGGAAGCCGGCAAACAAACCGAGGAAGACTCCACCTGCGCACCCGAGACACCAGGCGACCAGAAGACGGAAACCCTACAAGCGGCCGATCCAGCTCCCGGCGGAAAGGCAGCTGACCCCGCTCCCGGCGGAAAGGCAGCTGATCCAGCTCCCGGCGGCAAGTAAGCGCCCCAAACGCTCCCAAGGTTGCAGCTTTTGCACGGATTTCTACTTCAACCCATCATCAGTCATCAATTTTCCTCTTTCCGCTGTCTCATGGGAAGTCTTGCTATGCCCAAAACTTGTCATCCAGGTTGTTGTGTCACTCTTCACTCAGAATTCTATGTAACCTTCATAGTCTTACAGGACATTGTACATACACAAGATACCCATCAAGTAAAATGTTTTCAACACCCAATCCGTGTCCTTCTTGTCCGAACTCTGGGAAGCATCTACCTTGCCCAACTGCTTCTAATAATTGAACACCCATTAAGTGAAGCTCATTTTGCGTGAATTTGCTTCGCCTCATCTGGGAGGCTGAGTATGGTGAATTTCTGGTCATTTCGTCCCACTATCTCCTCTCGCCGGAGCTTGGCAGCGCTCGTCACTTCAAGCTATGGCGTTTGGCCAGTCATTTCGAGCTGACTTCATAGTTCTTCGTCAGTATGAAGCTATCGCTGCAGAGTATTAATTTTAAGTTAGATGTGAAAGGGCTCCCAAGAGAACCTTGTGGGTAACACGCACGCAGCCTGCAATTGTTCACGGATCACTGAGCACAACATTTCACCTCACTGGAATCCGAGTGACACCGATGCTGGATTTCTAACCGCAAGAAATTTAGGGATCGGTGCACAGGAATCTCACACTCCTTTGAGGCTTCTTGGTCCCTGCGGCGTCCGAGTAGGAGAACATGTTATTTATTTTTCTCATCAAATCATTTCTCTATAATACGGAAACAGATACAGAGTGAGAGAAATTGGTAACAATCTGGAATGAAAGGTGGGTGGAAGGAGTGAATCAAGCTATTGACATGAAATGGTTTTTCTCTTCTCTAGCTTGGTAGTCCATTGTGCCAATGGGATAAGACGACTCCCGCATCAACCAAGTAGGTTGAGACAATTCTTCGCGGAGGATTTTTTTTAATTTTTCGAGTGCGAAGAACATGGCTTTCGATAGCCGTTTTTCTTCCTAGGGATACATAGGCAATTCGAATCCAATGGATTTCTGTCACACACGCGAGAGAAAAAGGAGTGAAAGAAAGAATGTAGGATGAAAGAATAGGCCACTTCTTGGTTGACAAGTCGGATCTCATGAAGAATTGTGGCCGGAGTAACAATCTAATTGGGTCAAAGAATGTCTCGATCGTCAAACCTTTGGAGACTGATCATAACCTGTTTTATTTATTGATTTTTGAAAGGAGAGTAACGTTTTTTATTCAGCTGTCAGTGAAGTTGGAGGAGAATGAGCATTGCTTGACTTACGCCTTCGAACTTGTACTTGAGGTACTTTTCATACAAGAAAGCTCCCCCCATGGTGAGATCGTCGTCTGATAAGCATCTACCAGCAATTTTTCCGGCCTGCGCACCTAGCTCCGCCCAGTTGTACTGATCAAGCGGACAAATGATCAACGGTCAGTTAGCTTCAATCTTGGGTCGAGTTTGTCAATATTAGGAGATATACCTGGAGGGTGTAACTGGATTCTTCCGGGTTTTGGCTGGTGAGATTGAAGGTTAGTGGAATGGGAAGCTCCAAATGCTGACGGGAAAAAAACCTACAACACAGTGGCGCAAGTTCCGTAGGAAACAAAAACCCATGTTCCTGCGAGGAGATTGTTGTCATTATTTTTTTGTTTTCTCAGGGGGAATCAGAAAGTGACAAAAGTACCTGGTGAGGCCTCCAGACTGCCGGTGGAGTTGTAGAGTTGTGCCTGAATCACCTTCTCGCAGTCCTCCTGAAAGGTAGCGCGAACGGATGAGCTATGTCTCCTGATATGAAAATGGGCTTCAAGTAAGGGACTTACAAGAGCAGGTCGTTGAAAAGTACCGGGGTAGCAAGTGGAGTTCGTATATTTTGCAGGTGTCAAGTCGATCGGCATCGTGGATAAAGGGGAATCGCCATGCGAATCTTGAGAACTGCTGTTCGATTGGCCGCCATGACCATTTGGCTCAGAGGCCACAAGTGCTCTTTTGATCAAGCCAGCATGAGATCCAGAGTGGCTACCTGTTGATGTGCAAAAATCAACTCTTGCGTCGCCCATGAGGAAGGTGTGAGTGCTGCGAAACTGGGGTGAGGGATCCCGAACAGCTAGAGAAATAATCTCCCTAGAAAGGAACAGACACAGGACGATACGAGCCAACATGGTATATGATTGGTTCTGAGGTTGAATGAGTGTGCAGTGGCCAATAGCTTTAATGATAGGTATTGGTTCTGTGTAGATGACGGTAGTATCGGGTTACAACAGGGGGCGGCAAGTGGACTTTAAGTAGCCACTTGAGCGGAAGGTGGGAATCGATTGAGCCCACACGTTTCAGCCACCCATCGGTCAGGATTAACCTACGAATCAAGGTGAAACGAGACACGATGATCTCCGCAAAACAATATCTGTAACATTGCTCTGATTGCATTGTGCAGAGTTATGTACTTGCGCTGAGGAGATGTAAGGGTAGCTGTATTAACTGCGATAGCTGCATAGCCCGGTGCCAGCAATAGACGCACCAGCGGTTTCGAACACTGCTTTGGCGTTTTGGAGATTCCGTTTTATCTGCTGTACCTGAGGATGCGCGCCGGTTTTCCTACATATTCCAGGGTTCACTCCTGCGAACCGACCAGACAAGGGTTGTATTTTGAGACCACGTCCAGATGTGCTCCAGATAGCTCACAAACAATCTTGAGTTCCAAAGCCAGGTCAAGGTGTGGTTTTCTGCTGTTTCCTGTTGTCAAACAGATTGCTGAGATCATCTAGCATCTACCACCGGCGGAGTCGTCAGTTTTGAAACCTATGCTGCGGCGGGCGGTGAGGTCCCCGAAGCATCAATACAGCCAGGTCAAATATGGGAACTTGAGCTTCCCAGCCAACTTCCCTCCTACACATCAAGGTACCACCACAGCAAGAGGAAACCCTGGGTGGGATTTGGGATGCACAGGATCATAGATTTCACTCTTGAGGTGAACCAACCATGTCCACTATGGCCTTTCTGATTCTGGTTCACCTTGGCATTTTCTGGGTTGCAACATGGCTGGTCTTGAAATTTGGCTGAGTCGTCAGTTTTGAAACCTATGCTGCGGCGGGTGGTGAGGTCCCTGCAGCATCAATACAGCCAGGTCAAATATGGGAACTTGAGCTTCCGGCCAGCCAACTTCCCTCCTACACATCAAGGTACCACCACAGCAAGAGAAAACCCTGGGTGGGATTTGGGATGCACAGGATCATAGATTTCACTCTTGAGGTGAACCAACCAGGTCCACTATGGCCTTTCTGATTCTGGTTCACCTTGGCGTTTTCTGGGTTGCAACATGGCTGGTCTTGAAATTTGGCTTCAAATTTTGGGCCAACCACATTCATGCTGCAGCATTTCTATCAATTGTAGGCAAGAATGAGATGCAATTGAAGTGTGCAGCACCTTTCTAGAAGTCTTAAATTTTTCCTGCAGGTGCTAAAAATTCTAATCACATTCTTCATTGAAAATTTGAACCACCAGGACCAATCAATGATTACAAGTTATAGCTCAGAGTACAAGGGCCCTTTGTACTTTGATATGTCACTTATAAGCATGTGATCATTGATTTGTTGTGGTGCTAACCCTCCCATGGATCAACCAATCCCAGCATGAAGCCCCATTTCACAATCAGTTCACAAGGGAGAACCTTCACAATGCACATCAGATCAGGCATTTTTTTTCATTCAGAATTTGAATTGATATTCTAGAAGGTTGGTTTGTTGAGTGTTTTGAAAAAAAAATCTGTTTTTCAATTTTCTTAGTTGATTTTTAATCCAGGAGGGGTTAGAGCAAGGAAATGAAAGCCTGCACTAATTCTAAGGTGGCATCGTCAAAATTTGACATCAGCCACTAATCCTGTATACTTGTAGTTAATAATCATATGTTTGGAATAAATAATCCAACTATTTCAGTTCCCAAGATCAATTCTCAAGAGATAAACCAATCAAATTTTGGGGAATAGTTTACTCAGTAATGGCAATCTTGAAATGTACTGTTCTGGCCCTGAAAGTTGAACCTTGTCCAAAAAAAGGAAAAAAACCCTCAACTTTTTTTGATTTCAGAAACACTACTGTATAGATACAGCATACAGGCCACTGGGAAACCTTCAAATAATCAAGCGTTAAACTTTTCTTATTTCAGTAAATGTTCTGCAAGGCAGATCATCAGAAGGCAGTGAATAAACCTAGGGCTTCAAGTTCCACAAAAAATATTTTCAAATCCTAAATGGAGAAAAAAAAGGGAAAATTGACTAATCAGATGAAGAGGATGGGCTGTTTTTGATCATCCCAATTGCCAATGATCATAATGGGAAATTGTAATGACAGGCATAATGTTGCAATTGAGGTTCAAAACCTCAATTGTGAGACATTACACCTGTACATTTTCTTTACTCCATACCAAAATTTTCAATTTGGCTGGAGAGAATATCAGATTGTGATATTCCAGCATAAAATTAACCACACTTGGCCATCTGCAAATATCATGTCCCAAGGCTAAGCCCACCTCCCCCCCCCCCCCCCCCCAAAAAATAAAATAAAATGCAGCATTTATTTCATTACTCTCCTGGCTTCCAAATCAAGCCAATCTGTTTCATTAATTGGTGCCATGGACATGGTCCTTTGATTTCTATCCCTCAATCCCTACCCACTTCAAGCATTAACCAGCTGAAACAGTTGTTTGAGCAGTGCTTGCTACACTGTGTTTGACCATTGATTGGGCAGGCCTGATCCAACCAGCAAAACCGGCAAAGGACCAGCCAGCCAAGGCCTGTCCAATCCAATCCCAATAATTGTTAGAAATCACACAGGCAACTCTGAAGCAGTCCTGGTGGTGGCAGGTAAGCTACTGTCATGTGCAGCTACGGTCTCAAAAGTTTGATATTGCATGAGCTACTAACCTGAACAAGTCCTGGTGGCGGAGGGTCAGCTACTGTTGCTTCTGCTTACAGTCTCCCAAATTGGTTGAGGAAAGGAAGCCGTAGCCATGTGCCCCATTAGATAAGGAAAATAACTACTGCAGCACATAGCTAGATAAAACATTGATTCTGTCACAAGATCAGGTCTCCAGCTTTCACAAACATGTATCAAAATCCTCTAACAAAAATTACCAGTTGAGCATTCCTGCTTGAACAGTACTCACTGGTCAGATCAGGGCCTGGCTGCTCTGACTGGTGAGTACTGGTCAAGCAGGAATCAATGCTGCAACCAATACAGTACACAATTTGTATCACAAGGATTTGTATCAACAAAAATGGCTAAAAACCATATTTACTGGTAGAGGAGCCCAAGGGAATCACATTGGCCATAAAAGAATTTTCTCAAGGCACTGATACGTGAAAAGATACACACCAATACATTGCAAATACCATATTGGTTGCAGCATTGCAGGAATGCTCAACTGTTGATGAACGGTTGGAGAGAACCTGCCAGGCAGCAATGGGAGCTGCCTGTCTGAACAGCTGGCAGGTTGTTTGATTGGACCTGATCACCTGTTCAATTACTGGTCAAGGCTCTCAACCCTCCGTGATTGGCTGGTTAATGCTGGTGGTGAACTTAAATATTGAGTAAACCTCTTGCACTCCATTCTATTTGAAACCCCACCTAGAGGGCTCTCAACTGCTTCAATAGAGGTACATGCTCATCTGTTTCCAGGCCACCCATCAGGAAGAACTTGTTCTTAGTCCATTGTTTTGGAGTGCATAATTTGTGCACTCCAAAAAAAAAAAATGGTGTGCATAATGTGCGCTCCAAAAAATAAGGAAATTTGGAGTGGAAAATTGTCTACTCCAAAAAAAAATTACAGTGGACAACTTTGCACTCCAAAAAAAATTGCAGTGCACACTTTTCCACTCCAAATTGTAGTGCATGAAATAGAAGATTTGGAGTGTGTTGAGCTTCACCCTTTGTTCAAGACAAAAAATTAGGAGTGCACTTGGACTGCACTCCCAAAAAGAATTGGAGTGCACACCATTCATTCCACCCCAAAAAATGGCCAAACTTTGGAGTGGACAAGTACTGTCTACTCCAAAAAACAAAATGGACTGGAGTGAGGAGTTGTTCACTCCAATTTGTTTTTGGAGTGAACACTTGCCCACTCCAAAATGTTGGAGTGCATGTAGTCAATGTTTGGAGTGCATTTAGCTTGACCCTTTCTATAATCAGAGAGGAAGAAAAGATAGAATTTGTTACAAGGTTCTCTTGCACTAGCTTTGTTGTGTTAGGTGTGAGCCTTGATTGCACCTCACACCCTTCAGCGGTACTTGTGGGCCTTGTGTGACATGCCTCTTAAGCGAAACAATGAAGCCTAGCAAAAGATTCAGGCATTCTTTATACTCCCCCCCAAAAAAAGCAAGAATCTCTCTGGAATGACCGGGTGTGATAGGGTGTGATCCAGGGAGAGGATGTTCTTTCATCCACCAGAACTCTTTTCTGCCGTCTGGGCATGCACTCAACTGTGAAGCATAAGTCCCTCTCTGCCCAAGGAAGACACCTGACTTAATCAAGTCCCTCCCACCGGGGGGGACTTGATTAAGTTAGGGAAGACACCCCTTCTAGGGAAAAGAAGCCTCCATATCCACCATTTATGTTAGAGTGCAGGATGTTTGTGTTAAGCTTGCATCTTGCTTATGAAGGCCCATACCATGTGTTCCTTACCAAGTAAGGACTCTGTGATGGCCAACTTCCCTGCCGACATAGAACAAGAACATTCCTGATACTTTAGTATTGCACATGGCTCTTTCCACCCTTGTTTGATCCTAGACACCAAGCTTACACATGCGCAATCAGCTTTGTATCAAGAAGTGTTGATGCCAGTGACAATTGATGATCCAAGTGGTTTCCACCAGTAAGTTGTATTGCAGGGACAGATGGTACGGGGTGTTGTGATGATTGAGATCGGGGGGATAAAAAGAATAATTGCAGATGATGGATAAATACGAACACAAACCACTGATGACAAAATAAGAGAGCTGGAAGATGTGAATCCGAGAGAGAGAGAGACAGAGAGCGAGAAAACAGGAGACCAGAAAAGGAGAGGGGAAACCGAAACATAATCGAAGCGTGACATAAGGAGGGAGAGAAGGGAAGGAAAAACAAACAAAAAACTTGACTAGGACCAGATGATAGTTTGAGTGAGGAATACTGGAAAAAAAAAACTGAGGCAGGGAGGGCCTCGTCGGACGGACACATACTATATGGTGGGATGCAGGCCGGCTAAATGGCCAACGTCGGCTATGACATGAATTCTCGACAACAAACGGGAATGCGAAGAGACGAGAAGTCGTGTGTTAACAGAACAACAGGGTATCAAATAACGGGGTGGATTAATCATGAGCTAGGAGGGTTGATGACAAGTGCATGAGGACGGGACAATAGGCTATCTCATGCGGCGGCCGCAATGACGGGCGAAGGATCAGCTGCAGACTGAGTAGGCTCAGGGGTGGTGGTGTCCGCAGGGATTTGCGGTGCAGCGTCTGGGACAGGCGTAGACTGGGTCCATAGTCAAAATCACAAAATCAGCCAAGGCCAGATCTGAAAGACGGGGCGAGATGGAAAAAATCTCACCTCAGCAGGGGCTGCAGTTGCTTCGGCCGTTTCAGCCTCCTCCTGAGTGGGCTCCGGCTTGGCCGGGGAGTCCTTCTTCTTTTCAACACCGAAAAGTCGCCCACTGAACCGACGAGCCAGCTTGGCCAAGTCCTGGGAGAGAAACCGGGTCAACACACGCAGCAAAGAATGTTACGAGGAAGGGGAATGTACATACTTTAGGGGTCTTCTCCTTCTTAGAGAAAAACTTAGGTTCCTCCGGTGCTTCAGGATTGGCGGGGGTCTCAGCAGCGACCGGCTCGGCAACTTCCGCAGCGGGAGTTTGAGGAGAGACCGCGGCAGGTTCCTGTTGGGAAGAGTAGATCATCAGGACCATAGACCCGAGAGAGAAAGAGGGGAGAGCGTACCTGTGACGGTTGTGCATCCGCGCTCACCTCAGCGGGAGGAACTTCGGTCTTGGCCTCCTCGCCAGCTTCTTCCTTGGGAGCGTCCGGTTTCTTGAATTTCGGGCTCATGGGCTTCAGAACAAAAGCTTGAATCTTGTCAAAGAGGTTAGCACGCTCCTTGCGAGGAGTAGTGGCATCCTTCGGGGCCTCGGCAGGTGTTTCTGAGGCAGCATTGGTTTGTGGTGCCTCCGCGGCCACCTCAGGTTGAGCGACGGGGGCTTCAGCGGCTCTGTGAAGACGGCGGGACGGATAGACATGTTAGTCAAAAGTACGACCATGGGATAAACAAGCAGGAGACGTATGCTAACGGAGGTGCAGTTTCAGGGGAAGCCGCTTCGGTGACCTCGGCTTCAGGCTTCTTATCAGTGGCTGGCTTGTCGTGAGGTTGAGGCTAATAAAAAAAAACAGAATGGATGGAGAAATGAGCAGAGCAGAAGAATGGCAACTTGGGAGAGAAGAAAAACAATACCGACTTTGAGGATCTTATTCAGAAGGTCGGAGAATGGCTTGCGCGCTGGCTTCTTCTCCTTCTTCTCCTCCACTTTAGCAGCTTCAGCCGGCTTTGACTCGTCGGCAGGTTTGGATTCCTCAGTGGGCTTGGACTCGTCGGCGGGGGTGGGTTCAGCGGCCTTTGACTATGCAACCCGCGAGGTTGTGTGAGTACATAGGATAGAGTGCGGCCCACAAACTGGTAGTAGTAGAATGTGCGAAAGGGACTAACGGCTGGTGCAGCTACCTCCTTGGCCGGGGCGGCATCCGCGGCAGGCTGGTCCACGGCGGGGGCAGGAGTTTCAGGTGCCTAGGGATTGAGATTGTGTCATTGGGGGATTGAACGAATGGGAAGCAAGAAGGAACGAGCACGCGACTAACCTGCTCGGCAGTTGTGGAGGCTTGTGGCTCAGCAGCCGCCTGTGTTGGTTCGGTGGGGGCGGGGGGAGCATCAGCAGGCTCGGAGTGGGCAGGGGCAGTGGCTTCAGGGGTGGACATGGTGTCGGATGGGGATGCAGGTATAGCAGAACTGAGTACACGAGGTGGAAAGGAGAGTCAGAGACACTAGAGGCAGAGGCAGAGGCAGAGGAAGGAATACAATCTGGGAAGTCACTTCGGTCGTTCGAGGCAGATTCTCAGCGGAGTGAACGGCACACTGGCTGGTGTGGAGGGTCCTGTTGACCGCTGACATAATCAGCCAGCAGGCTTACGTAACGCAGTATGCAAGAGCGAAGAATTTAAAAAACAAAACAGCCAAATAAATAAATATTTAAATACATCTGAACAGGTCTCAGTGACGAGGGGGCTGTCATCCACTGATGGGCGGCGGCGTTTTGAAATGAATCGCACTGAACAGCGTCAGAAGACCAACACCCATGCTCTCCATCAGTGGGTATCCGGAGTGACAGCGGAGCCACCATTGTCAGAGCTCAGAGCCAAGAACGGTTCAAATGGTGGGATCCCGTACTGAACAGGTGATCGCCAGACCAAGCCAATCCCCCTCTCCTGGCCTAACGAGCTTCGGCAATCGTTGCGGGGACACGATCGAGCACTTCAGATGTGGCGGTGGAGCAACAGAACAATCTTGCACACGTGAACGGCGCATCTTGTGTACACTAGCACCCATCAGACGCGGTGGCGCCATCTGTTTGCAAGAAATGGCAATATGTACTGATGTTGCCTACAGTCAACTCCAGATGCGTGTCAGGTGGAGAGCGTCTTATCATCAAGGATGCTCAGGGGTGGCAAAGAAACAATATTCAACTAGATTTACAAGGGGGTTCCTGTTGCACACAAGATATCGAGCTTATATCCAAAAGGATTGACCTCCACTACCTAAAGTTATGGAAATTTCAACTCATTTCTGAATATGTAGGGAACTGCCACTTGACAATATCTCCCAATCCCATCACATGAAATCACCATGTCATGATCATGTGTGTTTCAGGACTCATGACTGACCTTGAAATATTAGGGGGGTTCACAATAAGGATCCGCGAGTTTTTTTTTTAAGCGGCGCGAGAAATTTTTAGATGTGCTGCGCGAGTGCTGCGCACATATAATTAAGTTTTTTTAGTTGAGTTGAGCGAGCGAGACACCCGTGGGGGCTGCTCGTGGTGTTAAAATTTTATCATAAATTTAAGCGAGAATTCTCGCGCGAGAAAAAAATTTGAAGCGCGCGAGAAGCGATAAATCTTATCGTGAACCCCCCTATTATTTGTGCCCTGGGGACTGGGTTATGTTATAGCTAGATTGGATGGAAAAGCTCTTGAACACATCACCTGGTGCAATTTAACTTGATCAACATTGTGATTTTGTTCAATCAAATTCCTATACCACTCAGCACTCAAACAATTTGTTTCCATACAGAAGCAAGGAGAATGTGACCTTGGCTCTTCCCCTGTATAGATATCTCTTTGTTTAGAAATCTTGCTTCAATAAGCTTGGCCTGGTACAGCCAATTGCCAATAGATCAAATGCATCATCAGTTCTAGTCCAGTTAGTAGCTCATCTAGTCTCATGAAATCAATTGAAGAATGCTGAAAAATCCTATACATTGATGCTAACACAGCAGTATTTCATTGATTCACAATCAACCACATATTCCAGTAAGATTCAAGCTAGCCAGCACCAATTACAGAGCTGTAAATACCATAATGGCTAAATTCTCATTTGGTATATTTATTGAAGCCAGAGATGTGGACATACAAGCCTTGATGAGTAGATGTTAAGAAAAAGAATCAAATTTTGGCAAGACGTGATATTTTTTGAAAGAAGTGATTGAGTTTAACTGAGATTTCATAATTGTTGATTTTCAGCTGTTTCTTCACAATTGAAAATTCAAATTATATTCTTTAAAATTATGTATTTGAGAACATTGTGGCAAATTATTGTATCCATTAATTTCTTAATGATTATTTCCAAGCAGTGTTTCATTATTTATTTCATAATAATGGTAAGAATATCAATTTCTAAAATCAAATTGAACCCCACTAGTGAGCCTTTAATGTTGCATGAAAATTTGATATCTTTGTGGTGGGATATTTCAATATAAGGATGGCCGCGGGTACCCAGCACCCGTTGGCGGGTACCCGCCAATGGGTGCCAGGTGCGGGTGTGGGTTGCCAGTTTTCTGGGGAAAAAATTGGGCGGGTACCCACCCAGATACCCACCTATCTGGCTGGGCCTCCAGTGTTGGATTACCTGAATACCAACAGCAGCTGTTTGTACCAGAACGCACTATATCTCCTCACGGCCCCATCACCACTTCCCCCTTCTATCCACCATGCCTTGGGGCAAGCGCCATTGCGTAACTTCATCACCCTCACCTTTGGTATCCAGTACTCCTGCCCAATCTCAAGAACCTAGCCGTCGCAAACAAATATCCTCTCGAACCACCGGCAATTGGGCCAACAACTCGGAATATGATCAAACTACCGAAGCTGATGCCACCACTCCAGGAGGCACTCAAAACGTGAAGACAGAACTTATAGATGAACAAGAGCTTGGTAAGCTCCTCTAAACTTCCTCTCTATGATCATCCATTTTTTTCTAAACAATATATCCTAACGACATACAATTCCTGTCTGTTCTCAGATAAGGCAAGAGTTAAACATGTGAATCAGCTTAGTTTAAATTACTCCTATTTTGACCCCCCAAACTATCTGAGCACCTAGATAAACACAAAAGAAAGATGATTGCCTTTTTGTGTAAGATTAAGTATTGTTTCCAAACCATTGTTTATTAATTTACATAAACATATTGAAATGATTTTTTGTGACCTTTGAATTTTCAGCTGCCACACCAGGATTCACCGGCCAACATATGATAACTCTAAAACAAACCTCTCAAAACACGTGATTTTCTGCAAAAAAAAAAAAAACAAGAACAGGATGCCCATACTCAAAAACTTGTAGTGGTGGGAATCACAGGAACCAGTGATATTGATCCACACGAGGTGAGTAGCAAGTTCCTTTCCCTTTGCATCTGAATTATTGATGCACTGATGTTTTCAATCCCACAGGTTCCCCAGCTCTGTGCAATTTGGTTTGCCAAGGGAGCTTGGCCTTTTTCCGCTCTTGGGGAAGAAGCCCATTGAGGAATATTACACCCAATCATCTTGAAGAATTTACCAACGCAAAAGGCCGTCTACCAAGACACTGGTAAGCTATATAATGCAGTGCAGGATTTGTTCATAGAACAGCTCAAGGTAAGTTTATTTTCTTGCTCACATTTTTCATCCATCTTTTGTAACTGACTGTTGATTTTGTTGTTTATGAAACACCAGTTTGCAGGAAATGATTGAAGAGTCATCTTGGAACAATTACACAGCTCA
>PGCI01000588.1:0-24210 GCA_002873125.1 Puccinia coronata f. sp. avenae | reverse complement strand
AGAAGAAAGAAAAAGAAAGAAAAAAAAAGAAAGAAAAGAAAGAAAAGAAAGAAAAGAAAGAAAAGAAAGAAAAAAAAGAAAAGAAAAAAAAGAAAAGAAAAGAAAAAAAAAAAAAAAAAAAAAAAAAAAAAAAAAAAGAAAAGAAAGAAAAGAAAGAAAAGAAAGAAAAGAAAGAAAGAAAGAAAAGAAAGAAAAGAAAGAAAAGAAAAAAAAAAAAAAGAAAGAAAAGAAAGAAAAGAAAGAAAGAAGAGAAAAGAAAGAAAAGAAAGAAAAGAAAGAAAAGAAAGAAAAGAAAGAAAAGAAAGAAAAGAAAGAAAAGAAAGAAAACAAAGAAAAGAAAGAAAAGATTTTATTTTTTTTGTGAAAAAAAAAATTAAAATTCACCCCCAAAAATATTTCAAATATCCCTGGAGTGATTGCATAATTTTTTGTTGTGTGTACCTTAGTTACAATGACTAAATAGGTTATTAAGGTCATGGAAAGCACTTGTGACGCTGAATTAATGACAAGCAGTGTCATTGGGATGAGCCTTGTTAGTGCCAATCTCCCAAATTGGCCACATTGCGCTGAAAACCAGTTACTACACGCACACAGGCAGAAAGGTCCTCCACTATGAGTGAAATTAGTATATATAGAGCCCTCTTTCCACGCCAAAAGTTGTTCCCCATCATCAATTATTATTACAGTCAATCAGTTACGCTGTGTCCTGTCCTTATTTCAGTTACTCTGCCCTGTTTTGCCTGTTTTATCCGTGGTGTTCCCTTCAAATCAACCACTCTACGTGTCCAGCTCCTGCGCAGAAACCCTTCAATCTACCCAGCAGCTCTACTTCACCCCCCTAGTGGCTTTTTGGCTGGAAAGAAGCAATAGTGAGTACTTCCTTCATCCTTCTGTCCCCACTCTGGTTCCTTAATTGGAAAAGCACTTTGGTACCACCTTCTGTTACGCAGAAAACCATTGTTTGCTTAATCAGATACCACCCTGCTTAGCAGATCTCTGATTTAGAGGGCACCTACAAACACCCCTGCGCCAGCAGGCCCCTCTATAAAAAAGAATTATATTCTTTTTATTCCTTTTTTCACTACTTTTCTACGTGAAAATACCCCACTCTACTCATCATTTGCACTTTTATCACCTTGTGTAGCTAAGAGGTACTAGCCCTTGGCATCACAGAGGCTGACATTACCCAGCTCCACAGGCCAGAAGAACTCCAGCTCACCCAGCTCTGCATGCCAGCAAAAATCCAGCTCACCCAGCTCCACAGGCCAGAAGAAATCCAGCTCCCCCAGCTCCGCAGGCCAGCAAAAATCCAGCTTACCCAGCTCCACAGGCCAGAAGAAACCCAGCTCCCCCAGCTCTGTGTTGGAATTCTAAACATCTCCGCATACTTCCTGTCCCAGTTCCTGTCCATGTACCTGTCCCAGTTCCAGTTCCTGTCCCATTTCCTGTTCCCCAGTTCCTGTCCCTGTCATCTACCTGTCTCTGTCTAGCCAAGTGGCTACTTTCCTCTGTTCATGTCCTGTCCCAGTTATGTGTAGTTGCCTGTCACCAACAGTGGGCAGATACGTTACTTTACGTTACAGCAGGGTTATTGGATAATGTAACTTGTTTTTAGTTATCCACTTGTGGTGTTTTTGTAACGTAACTAAATTTGGCTGTAATTTAACGTAACGTAACTTTTCTATGTTTTATTTTTTATTTTTCTTGGGTAACATAACCTTCTGGGGTTATGTTTTCTGTGTGATGTGTTGTTGAAAGTTTTGTTGAATGCAAAGTGAATTTAGATTAATGGTTAAAGACTCCCTTACCTGTGCAGTGCAAGGTTGAGGTTGTGGGTTCAACCCCCACTCTGGTCAACATTTGAACTGGCTATATGGGGAAACAAAACTTGGCCAACACTTGATTGGACAAAGTGAGCACAGTATCTTGCTCATATTGTCAAAACAGTCGCTGGTCAAAGTTTCACCTGCTGAGTTACATGTCAAGTTACACAAAAGTTATCCAAATTTGGTAAAAAAGTAAAGTAACCTGGTTTTGCATAAAATACTTGGGAACGTAACTAGAATAGAAGTTGCCCCCTTGGTGAAAAAGGTATTGTAACTAAAATAAAGATATCTGTAACTAGCAGATAACGTAACGTAAAAAGTTACGTTACAGGCATAGTTTTCCATTTGGAGAACGTATCTGCCCACTGTTGCTGTCACACACTTTTCACCTGTTTTGTTTTTGCTCAACTATATAGTCTGCCCCAACATGACTGCAATAAAGTATTGATTTTGAGCACAAACCTCTGAGAACCACCTTTGCCACACACAAGCAAAGCTCCTTGGTCACTCCCTCCTTTCCCCCACCTCTGAGCATCTCACTGAAATCTTAACACTCCGCAGGCCAGAAGAAATCCAGCTCACCCACCTCCATAGGCCAGGACAAATCCAGCTCACCCAGCTCCACAGGCCAGAAGAAATCCAGCTCACCCAGCTCTGCAGGCCAGCAAAAATCCAGATCACCCAGCTCCACAAGCCAGAAGAAACCCAGCTCACCCAGCTCCCCCTGTAGGCAGATACCCAGCTCACCCAGCTCCACAGGCCAGAAGAAATCCAGCTTCACCGGCCAGGACAAATCCAGCTTACCCAGCTCCACAGGCCAGAAGGAATCCAGCTCACCCAGCTCCACAGGCCAGAAGAAATCTAGCTCACCCAGCTCCGCAGGCCAGCAAAAAATCAGCTCCCCCAGCTCCCCCTGTAGGCAGATACCCAGCTCACCCAGCTCCACAGGCCAGAAGAACTCCAGCTCACCCAGCTCTGCAGGCCAGCAAAAATCCAGCTCACCCAGCTCCACAGGCCAGAGGAACTCCAGCTCACCCAGCTCTGCAGGCCAGAAAAAATCCAGCTCACCCAGCTCCACAGGCCAGAAGAAATCCAGCTCACCCAGCTCCACAGGCCAGAAGACATCCAGCTCCCCCAGCTCCGCAGGCCAGAAAAAATCCAGCTCACCCAGCTCCACAGGCCAGAAGAAATCCAGCTCCCCCAGCTCTGCAGGCCAGCAAAAATACAGCTCACCCAGCTCCACAGGCTAGAAGAAATCCAGCTCCCCCAGCTCCGCAGGCCAGCAAAAATCCAGCTCACCCAGCTCGCAGGCCAGAAGAACTCAAGCTCACCCAGCTCCACAGGCCAGAAGCAATCCAGCTCACCCAGCTCCACAGGCCAGAAGGAATCCAAATTTTGGGTAGGCGTTCAATTTAATACTGTGTTTTACCCTGTACTCATGCATGGAGTGGTGCATGCAACTCGCATGCATGGGCTATGGAAATAAGTATCCATAAGAATATATAAGCATGAAATTAATTATGATGAAAGTTTGAAGTTATTTGGAATTGTGAAACAGGAGATACAACATTTCATTAGTCACAGTTTGGACCAAATCCTAATTGAATGCTGTGTGCAAACCATGGGCTAAGGAAAATAATCATACAGCAAAAAAAAACTACAACTATTAAATTCATGATGAATCTCCAATTGTAAATGTGAAGCAGGAGACACAAAAATGCATGAGTAGCAGAGTTTGCCCCCTGGTGCTCTTTTTGAAGCTTGGGAAACGCAACCACGGGTTGATGGAGCAGACATTCTCAAACAGTTTGGAACAGCGGGGGGCACATTCAACCTGCCAAACCCCTTGATGCTGATGATGGGATTTAGGATCCTGATTATCAGCGTGGTACGCTTCATCTTGCCGTGAGTAGTAGAGTTCTATATGCTTCCCTTCCAAGAACTTCCAGCAGAGGAGAGACAAAGGTGTGGTGTTCACCCACATCTTTTATTATTTCCCTGCGCGTGAAAATAGCATCTAGTCTGCCAAGGCCAACGGCTTCTTTGCTATCTTGATGGTCTTTGCCATAGCCAAGCTCATCTGTCCTGTGCTGGTGCTGACGGCTCAGTTGCTTCTGCAGATGGTGCAGCCAACAAGTAAGAGGGGGCAAGAGATGATGGAGCTGGAACAGCTGCTTAAAGAAGTATGTGCCCCCTTCCCCCCCACACACACACAAAACACACGGAAAGACAGAGAAAAAATAACCATGACTGCAATAGTTCAACAGCTCCAGAAAAACCCGCACAGGGCGCAGGTATAGAAGATGCATCTGAGCCTAATTGACCCACTGCAACTGTGGCGTCTGACAGTGGCCCTGAACTGGCCGTTTCTGTGCGCCCTTGCCATCGAGTTGTCTAGCTTTGCTCCCACACCTCTCACACCAACAGGCCCCACCTCTCCAAGGCTGCAAGCGCGGTAAGTGCTGCACTCAGCCCCCTGTGCGTTGAGACCTTACTCCACACCTATGCTGGAAGCCACACTTCACTGGCATCTCTGAGACCTGCCGGCCCCTCTGCTTGCTTCCATGGCCACTCTCAGTCATGGTAACCACCATGGTCATGACTGGGCAGACAGCCATTGAGCTACACAGGTAGATGACTGGGAAGACAGCCATTGGGCTACACAGGTTGATGACGCAGCTGTGGCACAATCACCAACTGCCCGGCTATTGGGCCACCCAACTCCTTTGACAGGCAATTGGCCATTGAGCTACACAGCCCAATATCCGGTCCGTTGGTCATTGAACTACTTACATCAATGGCCTGTGCGCAGGCCATTGACGTTGAGGTTAACACCTTGATGGCCGGGGCCGGGCAGTCAGCAGCCGGCCATTGAGGTGTGTGGCGCGCGCAGCCTGAACACCCTTTAAGGGCGTGCGAAGTGCCTGGCAATGGCTGTTGCACGTCCTGGTCCAAATGGTGTGTGCGGAAGCCAAATGGCTGGCGTGCCTCCGCTGCACACCCAAAGAAAATGCTGCCGTGCTGCCACATGCCTTTTTTCACGTTGTGAAAAGAATTTTTATGGCATCTTCTTGTCAATCCCCCAAATTGAGTTCATTAAATTATAATCTAAAGGATGCAATGATATGTACTGTGCTGTTCATTGACAGGGAAGCAGGATAGGTGAGGAGTCCCACAAAATGAAGGAAGAGTCCAGGGCTGAAAACTCAAAAAAAGCGGCAACCAAAAAAAAGGCAACCTTGATTACAACAGCTGTTGAGTCAAGTCAGCACATTTTATCTAATTGTTGCCTAATTTGACCTTGAGCCCCTGCAGCGGCGTAGCCGCCTTGAATTCTAGTACATTTTTATAATCTTGGACATTTGAAAAATCATATCAAAAATTTAAGTAGCAGCAGATTTGGCCAGATCTCTAATTCAGAGCTCAAAATTTCACAAACCATTTACAAACATGTAACCAAACTTTCATTTGGGGACTAGGATATACTGCTTTCAATAACACAGTAAAACAAATTGCTATATTTGGCCATCTTCAGCACCAAAACACCAATAATACACCTCACACTGCCTGTAAGTGCAATTGGTATCATGGTAATCAAGATAGCTCAAAAACCCAATCTTTTTGATGGAAATAAAATTTCTCCTGGATAATTCTGAGTTGATTAGTTTTTATTTCATGAATTAAACTCAGATTATTGCGCTTATACTTATGATGATCCCAAGCAAGGACAACAAGGGTCAGAGATATGCATATATGCAAAATGCATTGAGTAACCCCAAAAAATGCAGGAAGAAGTCCTCCACAGGGATCCAGCTGCTCCCTGACGTTCTGCACCTCCAAGGAGATTTTTTCAGCCTTGGATCCAACCTTCAAATCTGGTAAACATCCCCCCAATCGTTCTCAAGGCCCCCAAAGATACAACTAACATTCTCCTTGCTTCAGCTCCATCCAACTCCAAAAAATCTTGATCATTAGAGTACCCAACCCAAATGGCATCAACTCAATCATCAAAAAAATCAAACACCCGGAGCAACAACAGCCGTTCCACTGCTTTGAGAACAGCTCCAAAGCGTAGAGGCCAACCAAAGAAAAATTCAAAAAAAAACATCTGCAGCAAACCAAAACGCTAATCTTACTTTGGATTGCACTGACAACCAACGCAATGAGACTGATGATGAGGAAGGATCCAGTTGACCCAATCCCAACACAAACCCACAGCAACACACAACTTAACGTGGATCCAGCCGAGGAGATGATTCTGAATCCTCCTCCAACAATTCTATTGAACTTACTCTTGAGAATTTTGAAAGCCAATTGCAATATTGGTCTATTGGTCAACTCTGTCAAGAAATTAAAAAAAACAAAAGTATCCAAACTCCACGGATTTTGTCAGAAATTCAAGATGCCCTTGCATTAATCCAGCAGAATTAAATTAAAAGTAAGCTTGCACTTGCATTGATTGGGAATGTTAGTGAGGGAACAGTAAACAGCTCCCTGTAAGTATTAATGTTGATCCAAATACACATTTATGTCAAACTGATTGCCTATGAGATGTCAAATCACAGTGGGGAGGGAAAACCAAGCCGCCAAACAAGTGATTGGAATCGTTATGTTGCATTTAGCAAGGAAAGTGCAATTACACCTAGTCAGTATTCCCCTCTCCACTTGCGCATCAAATTGTGAGCTAATCTTACTCTTTACATGTAGTGCCACCAAAAGGTTCCCCTGATGGTGGGGAGAAAAGGAACAGTCACCTTGGGGAAACTTGGACGTTCCTCTTGCCGGATGAAAAGGCCGTTTTCAGCCCTGAAGTCTTTCAATGTCTCTCAAACATACCTTGCACTCTTCCCAACAACGAGGATCCCAATAACAATGAAATCAAACTTACCAAGGCAGTGAAAGAGATTTACCAGCCTCTTTATCAAAATCTAGTGAATCACAACAAGGTCAATTCAATTGTGTCAAAAGGTGCTGATCTAATTACCAATCAAATCAGCATATTGAAGCAAGCGCAGGGAAGTTTGACCAAACTCAATGTTGGAGTAAGCCCTCAATTTTTAATTAAAGTGATGTTGTGATATTGAAGTTAACTTCCATTTCATGATTTTCAGCTCTACACAATGTCATCCTTGTACAATACCTCCTACTATCTTATGGTTGCAACTCGGGAAACTGGAAAATCTAGCTTTTGCAAAAAATGGTCAAATGACTCCGCTTGGCTTGCCTTTACCAAAAAGAAATGGAATGCAAAGGAAAAATTTGAGGCCTACAGCCAAGGACAAGAAATACAGGCAGAAGTCAATAAAGCAAATGGTAAATTTACTGCAAATGCAAAACCATCGGATATTTTAAAAACTAATATTTGGGTTGCTCTCAACAATACTCTTGGTAAGTATTCCATCCTTTTTTTTATTATCAGATCCAACTCATTTAACCTGATACAAGATTTTTTTTCAGAAACTTCCCTTGGCAATCCGTCATATGAGATCTGTTTCCCAAAAACAAAGGATCTTGTTTTGGATATGAGAAATTAAGAAACGAGAAACATCACACCTAAAGATTTTGCTCACAGATGAAGCTAAGTTAACCTACGACAATGTCTGTGTTGGATTTGATGCGATGAAGATGCCTCAACAACAATTATGGTTGGCGGATATCAAAAGTGGTGCTTTTCAAATAATCCTGGTGGAAAACTAACACATACAACATGACTACTCATCTTAGTTCTTTTGTATTCTTTTTCAAAATACAGAACAAAGGATGACTAGATTGGTTTTTATTACTTTTTCTCTATTGCAGCACAGCTTAGGAATTGTTGTCAATTACTGCTGAAAAATATTGATAAAATCATACCAAAATAAGAACATTCCTGCTATTCTAGAATTCATTACTACACCATCAACAGAGCGCCTTTTTACAAATTCTCTCACCTTGTCACTTACCAAATCTTAGAGTTGAGTAATGTTGTACTGATTGATTGCAAGATTATGAGTGATTGTCAGCTTGGTCAACATTGCTGTAACTAAATCAATAATCATATGTCAATTGTTACGTCTTGAAAATAAAACAAAGTTTCATGAAACAAATTTGAAAAGGGGACATTTCTTGTTAATATGCAAACATGAGGAAAAATATGAGAGTAGTAAGTAAAAGTTCAAGATGGGCTATGCTACGAAATAAATAAAAGAAGTGATCTCCAAAATAATGGGCTGCCTTCTTGTAAAAACCGTTTTGATATCTGTCTGATGCATTAGCCACTTGTAAATTTATTTGTACCAACATTCCTAAACATGTAAATTGAGTACTATTCAATGATGGCATAGTGCAATGCTTCACTTGATTTGCAGTCCAAATCATCTTAACAACTCCGCACTGATGGTCAAAATTAATCCCAAATCAATAATCTGGAAACACAAATGGTCCAGACCTGATATCATAGGTCGATTGATTGGATGCTAACTTGCCATCAGCTGAGAATGTTGGAAGCCACATCACAAAAGCATATTCTGAAATGTCCTCCTTGTCGATGTGTGGGGGATTAAAGATACCGTTTGTAGTGAAAGTCACGTGAGGAGCGCAGCTTAGATTGGATGCTTTATCATCATAGACAAGGGATCCAAATGACGGAAGATGATGTTCTTTCATTAGTTCTTGGTTACTATTGAAAGGTGCTTCAGCCGTTTGTTTATAGTGATTGCCAATCACTTCGCCAAGACGGTTTGACTGTTTGACCAGTTTGTTAAACGCCATGTGATCTTCAGGACCAAACGCTTTGATGTAACAACCAATAATCTGGTCTTTGTCGCATGATTTTCGCCATCCCAACGCCCATATCAAGCCTCCCCAGCTACGTGTGACAGAAGAAACCGGATTGAGGAATTTTTTGGCTTGGGAAAGGAAAGTTGAGACAAAATTGAAATCTTGCTCTTCTTCTGTAGTGAGGTCCTCAAATTTAGTAAACTCAAAAAGCGCAATTATTGATTTATCTTTTGCATCTTGGACGATGTTCAGCCCTTCCCTAAAAAGATGAAACGTCTTAATTTTATTGTAGGTCATGTTGATCTCATCGGTGGTTGGTTTTTGGACTGGTTTTTCTTTGTTATTTAGTAAGATCAAAAGATATAAATCAAGCTCCGCAAAATTCACATCACGCCAGTTGACTTTCTCACGTTTTCCTTTTGGGACTTGTTTATTTGGATTGAGTCGCTGCTTGAGTTCATCTTGCGTCTGTTTTTCCTTCTTTGCTTTGTTCCTCTGTTTTGACAACTTTCTACTCTTATTATTAGCCCTGATAATGGTTAAACATTCCCCGGGGGAATAATTCACCCAAGATACGTTTATGCCATAAGGCAAGTATCACCATTGACAAAACAATGAAAAAACGAAGAGGGGGGGCAAAAGTTGCAATTGTCAACAAGAGGAATATAATGATCAATAAATAAAACGGTGCAAACTGTTTCTTTAGACCCATCCTGAGCGTGGTGGTGTTTGCAAGAGATAGGTGAGCTTTGTTTGGAAAGCCTTGAACTGTATTTCACAGATATCAATCAGTCTTTGAGCATTGGAGGCTGGCATAGTAGCACTGAAGCTGCTAACTCACCTGGTTAGTGGGTGCAATTGGACTGTTGTCCAGACAGCATACGTTGGCAATACAGGGAGCACAGGCCTTGGTTTACTGTTAGCTGAAGGGTGGTGGTGGCGAGTTGAGTAGGCGTCTAGCTGAGGGGAAGTGGCGGCTAGCTGAGGGGAGGTGGCGGCAAGCTGAGACAGCGGTGGCGACCGCCGCAGCAGGCAAGGGAGGAAGGGCCAGAGGTGGTGGCAGCTCGCTGAGGGGAGCTGGCGGTGGGGTGAGGGGAGGTGGCGGCGGCCTGAGACGGCGGTGGCGACACCAGCGGCAGGCAAGGGAGGAGGGGCAGGCGTTGGTGGCAGCTTGCTGAGGGGAGCAGGCGGCAATCTGAGATGGCGGTGGGCTGAGGGGAGCTGGCGGCGAGCTGAGACGGCAGTGGGGTGAGGGGAGGTGGCGGCAACCTGAGACGGCGGTGGCAACACCAGCAGCAGGCAAGGGTGAAGAGGCAGGTGTTGGTTGCAGCTGGCGGCAAACTGAGACAGCGGTGGGCTGAGGGGAGGTGGCGGCAAGCTAAGACGGTGGTGGTAACTGCAGCAGCAGGCGAGGGAGGAGGGGCAGGTGTTGGTGGCAGCTTGCTGAGGGGATCTGGCGGCAATCTGAGGCTGGTGGGCTGAGAGGCGGTGGCGGCGACCGCAGCAGAAAGCAAGGGAGGAGGGGCAGGCGGTAGTGGCAGCTAGCTGAGGGGAGGTTGCGGCAAGCTGGGATGGCGGAGGGCTGAGGGGAGGTCATCAAAGTCAGTGATCAAAAAAACCAACAGCAAAAGTTGGTGTGCGCGTGCGAGTGGTACGGTAGTAGCATTGAAAAGTGGGCCGACTCACTTTTCAATGCTACTAGGGCAAATAGCTTCTGGAGTTGAATGAGTTGGTTGGCTCAAGTGACTGTGGCAATGTACACAGCGCAATTTGCTGTTGTTACCGGTTGCCGGACCCTTTTTCTGTTTGCTTGCCTCTACTGATAACAGGTGCGCGGTGGTGATGTGTTGCAAGAGCAGGATTGCAAACCCTTCCACGTACTGATATGCGCCCAATGTCCTTGGTGATAGGAGACAATCTCAGGTGTGATGGAAGAGGAAGGCAAGGTTAGTTCCAGCTGAAAGAGACTGATTTTGGTCTAGACAAGAGGGCCCACTCACTTGGGTAGTTGGCTAATCAACTCGGAGGCGCGCCTGGTGTAAAAGCTGTTGGTTTGATGGAGTTGGATGAGCCTGGTGTGCTGGCCAGACAAATGCAACACAGGAAGAGGGAGGCTTGAAATCAGCTGGATGCGTACTGCCAAATTGGGGCCGGTACAGCTTCCCGAAGTGAGCTTCTCACCGGTTTAGGGTGATGAAAGCGGCCAGTTTTTGATGAGGGAGAAGTCAAGGACACAGGAGGGTTTGAGAAGCTCGGGATAAGTGGTGTTTCCAATTGGTAAGATGGTGAGATTCATACAGCAACTGGACTAACTTGAATAGCTAAGCGTATTATAAGTTGATTCCAATAAATGGGAGCGCACAGGGGTGAGACAAAAGCGCAACTGCCTTGTCAGCCAAGGTGACTACTAGTATTGTCACTTGCACAGGGATTGCTCTGGTCTAGGTGAGCCAATTGCAGGGGTTGGTTGGAATAAGGAACTCAAGTCAACTACGGAGATGCAGAAACCGCCCAGTGGGGCTCTGTATTTTGGTTGGTATGATGGGTAGGATTGTGTAAGATCAATCACTTACGGTAATCTGTGTGTGCTGCTCTGAACGCCCAACCAAGGAATGGTTCCACACTAGGCAGAAGGGATTGAATTGAGGCTGTGAAACGGACTTTGAAAAAACAGGTGCGCAAGGGGATGCCACCCTGTCTGTGTTTGTATGTAAATAGATGGTGATGAACCAGATCAGTGCAAAGCCAAAATGGTAAGATCATCTGAAACTGATACATCAAAATGGAAACTTGGGATCTGAGTATTTGCTCTAGCAAAAAGCACAAGCCAGCAAGGCAGGTGTGAGTGATTTGTAGGTGTTGGTTGACTCGATGGAGTCCGATTGACACTGCATTTCCAAGCAAGGACATACAAGTCAACAACATTGCATTAATCTTTACGGATCAGGCACCTTCCATTTAGCTCCCTGCGCCCTTTGCATAATATGCGTGTGCACTTTCATGAAACAAGAGGACAAATCATCATGTTCAGGTGGGCTGTTGGAACAACAAGCAATCAGATGACACATGTCAAACAACGCACATTGCCATCACAGCTTCCACAAGCAGTAAGATATCTCCTCCTCAAATCCACGCATTCCGTGGTTGTGATTTGTGTTTTGTAATGGAATTGAGATGAAAGCATGTCAAATCACGCACATTTCTATCACAGCTTCCACAAGCAGGAAGATATTTCCACAAATCCACGCATTCCGCGGTTGTGTTTTGTGTTTGGTAGTGGAATTGAGATGAAAAGCGCGGTGGAACTTGAGGTGGACAATGAACCGTCAGGATGGGGCACAAAAGCAGGGGACTTGGGCATCTCCATTCTTCCTAATGCTTTCCATAGACATGTGCTTTGGTTCACTGGTGCGCTCAGGCACTGGACAAAGGGAGTGATGGTTGCAGATTTCTGGAAGCACATTCCTGGAGGATTGGGACAGTCAGTACCATCAGAAGCAGGGTTTTTTCAATATAACAACAAAGCAAGGGAGTTGAACCATTACTGTGAAGGTAAAAACTGCTTAAAATTGCCTTTTTTTACTTCTAAGCAGTAAAGTAGAATTCGGTGATATGGCCAAATCTGTTGGCAACCACTTGGAAGAATGATCAGAGGCAGCGGAAGGCTCCACCGTGATGAGCGTGAAGTGGTGGATTTGACAATGATTTGTCCATGCTTCTCTCTTTTGATTTAAGGTTAATAATCATTGAGATTCTTAACCGTTGTATCTCAGTGGTCATCCTTACTGACCTCTTTTTTTGAACTCAAATGGAAAAAGAATTCCAGATCAAAGTCCCCTGAACACTTTATTCCACCCATCTTTTCTGCTCTGTGTCAACTTGATCCTGGGAAGCCAATTCAATCAACCAAGTGTTTCTTTGCAATATATGAATAAATGCTTGCACTACAAGAAAATCTGCTTCAACTGCCACCAGTTGAAATGCAGGTTGATCCCATTTTACTTACCCTTTTACTTCCAAGTTAATTCAAAAAAACTTTTCTTGCACAGTCACTGTGCACAATGCACAGTGACTGTGCATTGAAGTTGTTATGAAGTGTTCTTTGAGTAAGATTCAAGTAACAGCAGAAGTAAAATCAAAGTAACTGCATGTCAACTGGTGGCAGTTGAAGAAGATTTTCTTGTAGTGTTGGTGAATTCCACCACTGCGAATCAAGCTTGTAAGTTGTGGTTCCCATTCCATTACTCTAACTTTCTTCTTGTGCGACTGTAATATCCCAGCCCCAGGTGAATAAGCACCCTTAGCGCATGTGCACAACAACATTGAAAAAGGAAGGAAAGCCCAGCCTACTTCTTGCTGTTATTGACAAGGAAGCTAGCACATCTCTAAATGAAGGGGATTTAGTTGAAATAACTGATAATCTTTATGCGCAAGTAGCATTCCCATATAGTACAGCAAATAACATAGGCGCTATTTGAGGTTGACTTTTTTTCTATAGAAGATTGCAACGAGTTACCAAATGTGCGGAAGACCATGCTGAAGGAGAAGTGAACAGCGCAACAGGTCAGGATAATCTCACAAGGTGCAAGTATCCTTCTGCCAGTTCTCTCAACACTATGATTGATGGTTCCTGCTCCAAATCCCAATTTCCCATCTTAACAACTCTTCTATTTAATCATCATCCAAGTTCATGACATAATATCACCAATATCAAAGTTCCAACACTTCACATTTTAAGACATTGACATACAGAATGGATTATGATCTGTGGAAAGCATTTCAGGCCAAGCAGAGATTCTGCATTTCTTTCACTGACATTTGCTAACACTACAAACATTTGTAATTTTACCCAAAGAAAAAACAACTGTTTGGGTTAGGCAAAATGTTAAATTTTTTCAACAAAATGGCTCAGTAATAAAAATTGAGCAAAACTGAGCATGCTCAGCAAAATCCCCTAAAGTTGCCAGAATGAATAAAAATGATTTCTGCTCAGTTTGTAAAAAAAAAAAAAATGCTGAGCATGCTCAGTAATATAGCTTATTTTTCACTTCTGACCATTTTTTGTAAAATTGGGTATATGTTTTGCCCATCCCAAGTTCACATTTTCCTTCTGGGTAGAATTGCAAATGTTTTTAGTGTAAACAATTCTCTGATGGAGAAATCACATAGGAATAATGGATTGGTCATGATGACTTCATGGTTTTGGATGGTTCATCACAAATTTTGATAGTTGTGACTGTTGGAACAACAAAAGGATATTCAGAGTCAGAATCCAACCCTGATGGCTGAATGTTTTGATCAAATCACTTTGTCAGCAGTCTTCACTCATGTTCCTAGTTCTGATATATTGTGGATTTTTTCACTATTAGTGGGCTGGGCATGTGTATTCACTGTAATGCCATTATTTCTCCAAGTAGTGCACATGAAAACACCAAAGGAGAAATATGAGTCAATTTTCTCACTTCAAGGGAAGAATACCCCCCCAGATCACTAGACCATGGGGCCCTATGTTGTTGAAACATGTCATGCCTATGAAGGATCTTTGCATGTAGTGATTTTGTGAAATCTATTCAGATCACACTCTCACTTTCTAACTAGATTTTAAAATCTAGGCAGCACTGGCTCTCTTCATACTCTAAAGAAATATGCCCAATTTTAAAATCATCCTGATGGATAGATATTAATTTCAAAATATAAATGTTTTCAAATTCATAAACATCTAGAATGAAATATAAATTGTTTGAGCATATACATTCATAAAGCCCATGCCAAAACCCTTTTTTTCCTTCTCAAGGGTACATTTTATGTGTGATTCACTGCAGTGTATTTGCATGAAATAGGACAAGTCCAAGTACCTATTTGCATCTGTTTTCTCAATTACCTGATCTTGCTTGTCTCAGGAGCACCTCTCTATTTCCTTATATTTTCTTGAATTTGTGAACAGTTGATTTATTTCCATTTGAGTTCATCCCAGGATAAGCCAAGAGAAGATCAGTGACACTGGGTCAGAAATTCTTTTGAAGATAATTACCAACATAATCTTAGTGAAATGACAGAGAAAGAGTATATTATTATCACATATGATGTAATCAATGAGAGGAATCTTCACATACATTCAGGTTGTGATGGATGCATCAATGAAGGTTTTGCCGCTTAGTGTTGGAGCATCTGTTGCCACGCACCAGACGGATTAGGTCAGCAATGACTTGGGTTCAAGTCCCATGGCTGTCCTTGTCTTTTCGCGCTTGCTTCGGCTAGCACAAGCTTTAGTTCCCCCGCTAAACGGGGGCAGCAGCTGCATACATAGTTACCCACGTGTGATCTGCCCTCTCTGTTTTCAGTCTTAAGTGGAGCACATGCGCCAAAATTCAAGCCGCATTTTTGGGTATTCTCCTTTAAGAGCACACATGTATTAGCCATTGGTAAATGGCACGCACACTCATGTAAACATGTGTGAATGTATGCATGTAAATACATACAAATCAATCTTCAAGTGTAATATTCATGTGTCATATCATGCGTCATTGCGTACACGTTAAGTTCATGTCATCTGTATGACCTAAGTATGTACATATGTACATAGTGCATGTTTTCAAGCTTATGGATACTAAGTGCATACTCCGTTGTCATCACTTTGCTGCGGCACATCTCATGTACTTATTCTAAACGCCCGGCCCGGCTTCAATCTCTCCTCATCAAGATTGAAGACCGGACTCGGAGCAATACTTGTGCTTACCGCGACGCATTCCTTTTTGTCAGGTGAGTACAATGCAGTATTATGATTGAGATTGGACACCTGACCTGGAGCAATACTCAAGCTTACCGCAACGCATTCCTTTTTGTCAGATTTATAGCATTCTTACAGTATTTATGTATGTACAAATACGTTACCTGGTTTGAACTTTGCGCCTGTTTAGTTTTAAGCATCTGATTCTCTCTTTGTCTCTTCCTGTCTCTTCCGTCTTCTTCTGTCCGGACTTGGGACTCCGGGTAACATAATCCTGAGCAATCACCCTGCAAGTCGTCAGCTGATTCACGTCATCATAATGTCTTTATTTAATGTCTTCCTTGCATCTCTTGGCTGCCAAGTTGGCCAACGCAGCTCTCCCTTTTCCTTGGAATCAAACCCCATGATATAGCTCTATTTGCGCACATGCCCACCGCAAAATTGCCACCATCTAGCCCTTGTCAACTCAGATCAACCCGCCCTCGCAGAGCAAATGTAAACTCTTGGCCAGAACCCAATATTTCCTCAGTGGAACCAAATTCTGATTGCAAAATCCTATTAGAGAACTGCGACCGTGGAATATGGAAATGTGAGAGATTTCTTTCCTAAGCTGCACTCACTCAACACTTACAATCTGACATGATCACCTCATCAGCATCAGATCAGCTGCGGGTCACTGATTTACGGTCAATACTGAAGCACTACGGAGTCAAAAATTTCTCCCAGGCTAAACGGAAGCCTTTGGTTGCAGCTTACACCAAACTGGTCGCTGAGAAGACTGGAAAGTTGCCAATTGACGTATCTGAAGTTCCGTCTGGGTCTTGTTGTCAACCCAGGAATAAACAAAAATGAGGTGCCAGCTGTGACAGCAATGGTCCATCACCTGCAGCATTGAAAGTCAATAAAAAACGTTGCACCAATAGCCAGTACACCCACAAACAAAATCGACAAACTTCCGATCAGGAAGAACCCTTGGCAAGCGGGTCAAAAATTGATGTGGCAAGAATTGCCTTGACATCCAATCCAGATGATGCCTTAAGTCATCAGAATACCGATGGAAGCTTAAGCGCAGTTGTGTCTCTTGCATGTCTTCCCCAGGCACCAACAAGCCATAAGGGAAAGAGGGCTGCCACTGAACCAAATCCCAATACCGCTGATCAGCGAGATGGGCGTTTTTCACATGTGAATAGTCAACCTCTGGCCTGTAGCAGTCCAGCCAGAAATTCACCAACAACTTCCCTGACAAACCATCAAGCGCAAACACTTGTTCCTATTCTGGATTTTCTGGATATCCCTTGTAAGTTAATGCCAGCCTTCCTTGAGTTAGTCTTATTTATGATGTATTCTGATTCAACATCTCCCATAGCGACTTCTGTGCTAGGCAAGCGCAAATGGTCACACAAGGAATTCACTTCAGGTAGGAGATTTCGTGATCTATGGGGATAAGTTGATTTTCCTAACCTTTTTCTTCCTCCATAGCGGATCCTGAGAGACCAATAGAACGGTCAAAAACTAACAGCAATGACAATGCGCAAGTAGCCTTGCAAAATATACACCCTGTTCCCTCTGTCAACGCAACTGTCAATACCATACACCCCTCACCGCCAAACCCCAATCACAGTGTGAATGATGTTTTGACTAGGAATGACCGAGTGGCTAGCCCTGTTCAAGCTCAGTATCCATCCCTCACAAATCCACCCGCCCAAGATGCTCACACCACTCTCAAGTCTCATGAAGCCCCCATTCAGCCTTTTAATCAAGACATAGATGACGGCTCAAGCAAAGATGCACCATTGGCTAGTCTTCCCAAACCTCAATCATCTGCTTTTAATTGCGAACTCCAGTCACAAACGCCAAGTCTCATGCAGGGCCCAATCAAGCCTTTGAACACAACATAGACGACTTGTCCAGTGAGGATGTGCCCTTGGCTAGCCTTCTCAAGCCTTGATCATCCGCTTTTGATTGCGAACAAAATCAAACTTCAGGCACAAACACCGAGTCTCACACCGGGCCCAATCAAGCTTCCAATCACAACATACATGACTCTTCAAGTGAGGATGTTCCCTTGGTTAGCCTTCCCAAACCCCAATCATCTGTATCCAGTCACAAACAACATGGGACTTCAGGCAATAACATCAAGCCTCATGAAGAACCCGATCAAGTACGTGGTAGCTTTGGCGGACTGGCTTCAGAGACCAACTTAGCATCAGCTGGTCAAATTGCAACCGTTGCCAACAGGGCACCTCCCGTGGATAATGAGAAAAATCTAATCATCACGCACATCCAAGCACTTGCCTTCTTTTCCGAATTCCTCAGAACTCCATGTACGTCTTGAGATCCAAATTTGAATTTAATGGTTTTTTGCTTGATGTTTATTTTTTTTCTGCCCGTGACTCCAGGTTGTCCTGTACTAGGCAAGCATAAACGGTCTGTTTCCGGCCTGGACTTGCCAGGTGAGAATTCTTTTCAGCCATGGATTCAAGGTGGTCACTAATTTTCCATCTTCGTATATTCATGACTAGCGGCCAATGAGATTACCCTTGAGGAAATGAAAGACATACTCAATCAACATGGTCTTGAATTCATTGAGGATTTTTGTTCTCTTGTTGAAGTATAGAAAAAATTCTCCACTTCTGTTGGTCTCAAAATGCCCCCTGCCAAGATCCCTAGGCTTCTCAGTGCTGCTAGCCCTTGGAAATTCCTGCAGGCACGGTCCCCAGCTGACAAATTGAAGACTAAAGCTTCAGCTCAAAAACATTCACAACCCCCACTTTCCACGGTCCTGATTACTTTGACATCATCAAGATTACAAGATACAACTGCAACGCAAAGCCAATTTGCTCCTTCATTCAAATCAAACCACAAACTTCATGGGTTGGCAATATGTAAACCTTGAACCCAATATGCAACACTCTCATGAAACTGATTTCAATCAAGCTTGTGGTAAGATCTCTTGAGTTTTGTCAATTAAGCTTATGCAATAACTTCCCAGTATCCTCAATCAAGACTTTTCAATAGCTAATCAAATTTTTCTGAACGTCTCATCCACGCTGGCAACAAATCACCAACACTCCATCATTGCACCTGGAACATCAACAAGATGCTAACAACAGCAAATGGAGTGGTCCCAATCCTCATGCTCACTTGGAAGATCCTCAACCACTCGATGTGCACATGTACAGTGCCTTGCCATATAAATCTGGCGCATGTTGTTCAAGTCTAGTAGACCAACCGACGTACTTGAAGTCACAAGTCTTGGTCCAGGGGTGCAAAAAGGGTTCAAAAGAATGAATCTGAAAAAATAAATCATATTGAAAACTATTTGTAATTTATAAAATTGATTTTGCTTATTGCAGATTTTCAAAAATCTTTAATAGTGCTTGGAAAAATCCAAAAAAAATTGAAGAGTATAGCCTGAGATGTGAGGGAAATGATAATAAATGAAATTTTTTTGACCAAATGAAATATTGGATCACAGTGGTCAGCAAAACAGAGACAAAATTGGAAATTTGGTGCCTTAACCCCTTTTGGGACTCCCAAATGCCTCACTCCACAGTATCCAAAAAACCTAGCGGTAAATTTTTTCATTTTTTCATTTTTTTTTCATCTTTTTCACATGTCCAGCTGTGGCCTCCAATTTTTTTCAGATTTTTTCAAGCACTATTAAAGATTTTTGAAAATCTGCAATAAGCAAAATCAATTTTATAAATTACAAATAGTTTTCAATATGATTTATTTTTTCAGATTCATTCTTTTGAACCCATTTTGCACCCCTGAACCAAGACTTGTGACTTGAAGTATCTTGGTTGGCCTTCTAGACTTCAACAAATTGCGCCAGATCTTTCTGGTGAGGCACTGTACATACCACGTCAGTTTAGTTGCGTCCTTACAAATAACCATTTAAAAACATTGCCCGCCACAAAATTGTCCTCAAGACTAAGGACTTTGTCTTTGTTTGCCACCAATTTCTAAAAAAAATTTCAGATGAAGAAATGCATCCAAAGGCACCAAAACTTCCTCCTGATTCTACTCATATGGATTCAAGCCCAACTACTCATCATAACAGCTTCGTCAATGGCGCTCATCATGACACAGCAGGCAACCTTTCAAGCAACATAAATTCCAATAATGGCGCCAAATCATTCAGCAATGAACTCAATCTTACATACACTAATGGCGACTCCTCAAGCAATTTGCAATATATCATCCATCAGCTTGTGCCTGAACCAGGACCTCCAGCACTCATGTCGCCAACCATTCATAGGCAATCCGACTGCACACCATCCCAGGAAAACAAAAGAAAACTTCCACCTGAGAGCATCACCCAAGGCAGTCCCACCTTGCAGCCTCCCTGGTGTCAATCTGCGTCAAACACCCAACTACTTCGCCTGGCCAGTTCTTTTGTCCAATCTACCCCAACTGGGTTTCTCGCCCAACCGACCCCAGCCACTACTCCAGCAAGCTCTCCAGCCTTCTTTGCGGGCGACCAGCAACCTACTCCTTTGAATGAATCACCGTCTGACCAAGGAAATCACCCCAGTCCCAAGAACTCTGGCTCTGATCCTGATTATCTTCCTGATGGAGATTCAACCGCGCAAGATTTGAATGGCTCGCCTGATGTTAAGGATATTGATGGTATGTATTTCTCATGGTTTATTTTGAGTTACTGATTTAACTGCTGAATTAGGAATCCTGCTGCATTCCTGAATCAGCAACCACTCCTATATGCAATGAGATATCCAAATCCGCTGACATTCCTGGATTAGCAACTACTCTCATATGTGATGAGATATCGGAATCAAGTGTCACTCATGTCCCTCCGGCTGGTTTGGGGGCTCAGCACAAAATTCAGTGTATGTTTCTGTCAGCCTCTGTGATGCCAAGGGCTAGTACCTTTTAGCTACACAAGGTGATAAAGGTTCAAAATAAGGGTAAAGTGGGGTAATTTCACGTAGAAAAGTAGTAAAGAAGAGATAAAAAGAATATAACAACGGTGGGTCAGCTACGCTACAAGTAGCGTTAGCGTAGCGTAGCGTTAGCTTAATAAGCTAACACTACACAAAGCTACCGTTAGCGCCAATTTCGGCCAGCTAACACTACAGGATTCCTGAGAAAAAAAAATGTAGCTGTAGCGTAGCGTTAGCTTAGATCTGGAAAGTTAAGCTAACGCTACAAAAGCTATTGTTGAGCTGCCATGTAGCGGTGTTAGCTTTCAAAACCACTACGCTAACTGGTAGCGTAGCGTCTGACATAGCTACCATAGGCTGCTCTAAGAGTTAGCATAGTGACTTTAAAAGTTACACTAACCGTTAGTAACAGCTAGTGTAGCTGTTGGATAAGTTAGAATAGATTTTAGCATGTTTGTTTCAAATATTTAATTAATGTCCTGGACCATATTTGAGCTTCAGCTACTCAAATTATCATGTTGGGTATATCCTAACAGATCCTGATGGTGAAAAACCACACCTTCTTGTTAAATTCATTCTGCTTTGGAACGTGGACGGATCCCTCCGTCCTGAATATCACAGTTGGGGACCGCCTGCCCTAGCAGTGATGTAAATTTTTCATATAGATTGGTGGTGGAAAACCAAACCAACATTTTTTATTTTTTTATATGATTTATTTATATATCCTGTGTGCATGTACAAATACTGCTTTGATTATCTTTTCTGTTCCAACTGATTGAACTGGCCTCCTCCATCCTTATCTTCTGATTATGTTCTTTTCTATTTGGAGTTGTATGTTGAGGCATTGGTCCCACAATGCTACAATATGTTAGTGCAAGAGTTTCAAACTGATCTATATGTTTGCTCAACTTCACTTACTGTTTGCTGTAGCTTGTAGTTAAATTACAATGTCAGCTACGCTTGCTACCTTTCAATGTTAGCGTGGAATAAGCTATGCTACATGACAGCGTGGAATAAGCTATGCTACATGTTAGCGTGGAAGAAGCTACGCTACATGTTAGCGTGGAAGAAGCTACGCTACATGTTAGTGTGGAAGAAGCTACGCTACATGTTAGCGTGGCATGAGCTACACTGCAAAAGAGCCAAAATCCTGTTAGCTGAAAAAAAGTTATGCTACCTGTTAGTGTAGCGTGGATTTTATTCAGCTAACACTACAGGATTTCTGAAGAAAAAAATAATAGCTACACTAACAGTAGCGTAGCTCACCAAATCTTATGCTACAGCTAACCGTAGCTGTAGCTTAAAAAATATCAGCTACACTAACGGTTAGCGGCCCTGTAGCGTAGTGTAGCGTAGCAACCCACCGTTGAATATAATTCTTTTTTATAGAGGGGCCTGCTGGCGCAGGGGTGTTTGTAGGTGCCCTCTAAATCAGAGATCTGCAAAGCAGGGTGGTATCTGATTAAGCAAACAATGGGTTTCTGCGTAACAGAAGGTGGTACCAAAGTGCTTTTCCAATTAAGGAACCAGAATGGGGACAGAAGGATGAAAGAAGTACTCACTATTGCTTCTTTCAAGCCAAAAAGCCACGTAGGGGGGTGAAGTAGAGCTGCTGGGTAGATTGAAGGGTTTCTGCGCAGGAGCTGGACACGTAGGATGGTTGATTTAAAGAGAACACCAGTGATATAACAGGCAAAACAGGGCAGAGTAACTGAAATAAGGACAGGACACGGCGTAACTGATTGACTGTAATAATAATTGATGATGATGAACAACTTTTGGCGTGGAAAGAGGGCTCTATATATACTAATTTCACTCATAGTGGAGGACCTTTCTGCCTGTGTGCGTGTAGTAACTGGTTTTCAGCGCAATGTGGCCAATTTGGGAGATTAGCACTAACAAGGCTTATCCCAATGACACTGCTGGTCATTAATTCAGCGTCACAAGTGCTTTCCATGACCTTAATAACCTATTTAGTCATTGTAACTAAGGTACATAACAACACTGATGTGTGATTGTATCTGAAATGGGCCACAAATGGCTAAGGCCAATCATTAAAGGCCACGCTTGCCATTTTACTCTTATGTATTCAAGGTTTTTATTAATAAAACCTTGTAAATAAACCACGTAGAATCTACTTTTACCCTAGTTACACTTGTACATATGTGGTAACTAGGGATTAGCTATTTCCACGCATTTGGCCAATTTCCAATTGGATTATATAATCCACGCGCGGGGTTGGAGGTTTAAACCCCAATTGGGCCTAACTCCCAAACTATACACAACACCTCAATTATAAGTCCATAATTGGTCATTTCACATATAGTATGCATATATAACAAGTACATGTGTGTGTAATGTCTGTGTGACATATGTTTGTGGCCAATTCTTACGGGTAATTGGTTCGAGGTGGAGGAGTAGGAAGTTAGGGGTACTTCCAGTGAGGGACCCTACATTAATTTGCATGAGGATTCAGAATATGACATAATATTCTGAGTTATCCTCAAGGTTTAGAAGTTATTCAGTATTTTTGTAAAAAGTAGTGGTTATTTTAATTTATTACTTATTTTTATGGTGCCAGGACTTTGCTAAGCTCTTGGATAAAAATGAGTAAACTGAGTTTTTGTACATTATTATCATATAATGGGTCTTAATATTGTAGTAATAATGTATTTTTTTATGTTACTTTTTTCAGGTTGGCTCTGTCATAGAAGCAAGCTGACAGTTTCTCTGAGGGTTTAAGTCAATCCATTACCGGTTACATGCTTACGTTTATCTAGACCTCACTGGCTTGGCAAATTCGTTAGTGGGTGGGCCATTTGAATCTCATTCCTTTGGTGATGGACCTTCCAAATCTCAATGTGTCAAAAAATTGCCGGATGCATGTGATAAACCTGTCTGGACTCCAGGTTTGTTCCGGAATTTACTCTATCAAGTTGGGTTGCTCATTGCTGATCTACTGGTTTCAGGTAATCTTCTCACAAAGAAAGAAATTGTAGCAATATTCAAGCAACATGATGTTCCTTTTAAAGCTCAAGATCAAAATAAAGTTCTTGTTAAGATCTATACCAGGTTCATCAAATCTCAAGCTCAAGTCAAGGCCCCATCAATATCTATTCCTGCTCCATCAATTACGCGCAATGCTTCCGGTGAAGTGCATCCTACCTCTGACAGCATTGGTTCTCCGCCGTGCAAATTTGCAAATTATTCAATTGGTCAACTTCAGGCACTCTTGAAACCTTTCTCTTTAAAAACGGCAAGCTTATCAAAGAATGAATTGATCTTGCTCTGCAAAGCCTATATCAATTGTAGTAAGTGATTTGGGTCAGGCTAAATGCACTCCAAACTTTTACTACATGCACTCTAACATTTTGGAGTGGGAAAGTGTCCACTCCAAAAAAAATGGAGTGAACAGCTGTTCACTCCAAAAAAATTGGAGTGGGTGGTTGTTCACTCCAAAAATTTGACATTTTTGGAATGGAATTTGGTGCACTCCAATTTTTTTGGAGTGGACTTTGAGTGCACTCCAAATTTTTTGGAGTGGACTTGAAGTGCACTCCAAAACTTTTGGAGCGGACTTCAGGTGCACTCCAAATTTTTGGAGTGAACTTTGAGTGCATGATTTTTTACTCCAACGTAGTGAAAAATTTTGGGGTGGAAAGTTGTTTACACCAAATATATTGGAGTGGACAGCTTCCCACTCCAAAAAAATTGGAGTGCACACTTTTTAACTCCAAATTGGAGTATATGAAGTAAAAAGTTGGAGTGCATTTAGCCTGACCCAAGTGATTTAAATGGTCTTATCCGCTTAATCATTTGTGTATTAAGATTTAAGTACTAAGGTCATCTGCAAACCCTCAGACAAACCCTTAGAGCTTCGAAGCAACACCCACGTGCAAGAAGGCCTGGGTATACCTGGCTCGGACACGCGTGAGACAGTAATCATGGAAGTAGATTCAACGGAACCACATGGTAAAGCACATGGAGACTT
>PGCI01000587.1:0-24254 GCA_002873125.1 Puccinia coronata f. sp. avenae | reverse complement strand
AGGCCAGCCTGCATGCGCCAGCCTGCATGCTGGTAACAGCTCAGCTGGCAGGCCAGCCTGCATGCTGAGCTGGCAACAGCTCAGCTGGTAGGCCAGCCTGCATGCTGAGCTGGTAACAGCTCAGATGGCAGGTAAGCCTGCATGCTGGGCTGGTAACAGCTCAGCTGGCAGTTCAATCTGCATACTGAGCTGGTAACAAGGATTCATCCCTGCAGACAGATCACTATGTACCCCAAGAGCTCCCCTTTCCCTTCCTTCCCCAGTCCATGTATCAGCCTTTCAGTTTCCCTCAAGCTTCAAGCCAGGAATCCTAACATTATGAGCCTTGATTGAATGCAGATACACCTACGTAACCAAGTTGTTCCACCAGTATCTTAGGGAAAACTTATCAAAGTTCAACTTCCTGCTTGTTCACAATTTTTTTCATGGTACCACAGCCACAGGGAGTGGGACTTATGATTCAGCAGCCCAGCTTGGACTGAGAAAATCTGCAGGCTTTGGTGGTGACCGGTGAAAATGTAATCACCACCTACATCCCAGAGTTTTTTTTTTTTTTTTTTTTTTTTTTTGGTTTTCAAAATTCAGAGATTGTATTGTGAGAAACAAAACTGTCTATCCAAAATTCTGGAAATCTGTCCTCCTCATGCCCCAAAAAACTTGACTTTGACTTTCAAAAAGAAAGAAAAGAAAGAAAAGAAAGAAAAGAAAGAAAAGAAAGAAAAGAAAGAAAAGAAAGAAAAGAAAGAAAAGAAAGAAAAGAAAGAAAAGAAAGAAAAGAAAGAAAAGAAAGAAAAGAAAGAAAAGAAAGAAAAGAAAGAAAAGAAAGAAGAGAACGAAAAGAAAGAAAAGAAAGAAAAGAAAGAAAAGAAAGAAAAAAAAGAAAAGAAAGAAAAGAAAGAAAAGAAAGAAAAGAAAGAAAAGAAGGAAAAGAAAGAAAAGAAAGAAAAGAAAAGAAAGAAAAGAAAAGAAAGAAAAGAAAGAAAAGAAAGAAAAGAAAGAAAAGAAAGAAAAGAAAGAAAAGAGCAAAAAGAGCAAAAAGAAAGAAATGAAAGAAATGAAACAAAAGAAAGAAATGAAAGGAAAGAAAATTTTTATTTTTTTGTGAAAAAAATATTAAAATTCACCCCCAAAAATATTTCAAATATCCCTGGGGTGATTGCATAATTTTTTGTTGTGCAAAGGGTGGTGCTCTTACTGAAGATCAGGTACCCCAGTTCTTCAAGAAAAGTGGTGCATACATAACTTAATGAAGTCTGAATGTTTGACGGGTGGGGAGCTTTTTTAGCTGATGAAGTTGATTTGATGGTGATGTCAGAGAAGAAGTGAGATATCAAAAAATGTCCAAAAGGGAACTGGGTGAGATGAAGGATAGTTGGTATGATGTTTTTTTGACTATTCACAGTGAGGAAGATAGAGAAAATGAAACAATGGAGGAAGCTGACAAGAACAAGGTTTTAGCTATCTGTTAGCTTTTTGGTGAATGAGTAATAAACTGGGGTTAATGGCTAGCCGTGGTCATGGTGCAATGAGAAGGTTAGCACAATTCTGGGGATTGTAATCACAGGAGAGGAACATGAGTATCAAAGAAAGATGCATCTTTATACTTGCAGATAGTTTGTCTGTGACCCAGGCCACAGGGAAGAAGTTAAGTTGTGTCAATTGCCCTGGGCATGGTTGTTGTGTTGTCTCAATCGCCCTGGGCATGGTTATTGTGTTGTCTCAATTGCCCTGGGCGTGCTGGCTGGCAGCATTATTGCAGCCTGTTTTAGGTTATCTGCCTAGGTAACATTGTGCCATGAGTAAAACTGGACTGGTACGGTGCCCCGCATGAACTTTTGACTACCCCTCCAGGGGTGTTCCAATTTTTTTTTTCTCCACTGTTTTTGATTGGTTCCTGTGGCTTTTTTTTTGGCTAAGAAATGCCAAAAAATGCCTGGTATGTGATGGAAAACACCAGAAATTGGAAATAAATGTTGTGTACTCATGTATTCCCAAGTAACACTGGCTAAAGATGAAATCAAAAACACTTCAAAAACATCCATATGTGTTTAAAATATGTTTTCCAAGAGTGCAATGAGCTGCTAAAGCTTGCGCAGAAGAGCTTGCAACTCAGAAATGCATTAAGAAAAAAAAGGCACAGGGTCAGAGTCATCTTTTCTCATGTAAATAGATGTAAATACATGATTAATATGCAATAATCACTTGTATATGCATATCACATCCTTTATGAGCCCATACTACAAAGAAATGCATTTATTAGCTGAGTGTTCCAAATCTGCAGAGCCAAAAATTTCAACTTTTTTTTTGAGGCATTGGACAGACATGGGGATGATATTTTCTGAATTCCCTGCTCTTAAAGAGCTCAAAAATATATAGTACAAGACTTTTGAGTGTTCTATGTTCTTTGGTATACAGCTCTAAAGTTTTTTTTTTTGCAGGGCCGGGGTAGTTGAAAGGTGGTGCGGGGCACTGTATGTATGTATTGGTTTAAACCGAGGGAGGTTTCTTTTTTTACTTACCGGCCTGGTTAAAGGGTTCACTATATACCGACTGTGTCCGAATAAATGAAGGGAAACAGTGATGAGTCAGCTAAAGAGACATGAAGTGACCTGCAGGGGCCTACCCCAACAGTCAGACTCAAGCCGTGGCGCCCCAACAGGCCCGAAGCCAAGGTCCATGCTCATCAGAAGGGGAGTTGATGCATGATGACCTATATATAGAGGCTAGTGGATGAGAGTGGATCCGTCTGCAGGGTGTGATTGGGAAGTGACATGTGTCATCCAGTAGGATACATATAAATCAATTAATCATTTAGTTATGCAAGTGAGTTTCAGTTGTTAACTTGTAAAACTTGTGGGTCGACAGTTTTCTGCGTGTTTTTTTTTTCCTTGTCCACGAAAAAAAAGAAAAAACCAACCAACCAGAGTCAGAGTCAGCCTGGGTCTCAATTTCGACCATCATCATCAAGTAAGCATCTTCTTCCCGCGGCTTCCTTCTTTTCCCCCCAGCGCATACATACCACTCCGCTTGCTGACCATGAGATGCATTGCAGCACTGTGCGTTCTTCCCCCGTAGTAGCAAGCTTTCAGAACTTGCCCAGCAAGAGCTAACGCCATGGGTCGTCCCAAAGGTGACTGCTGCATTGCATCTCCCCTACCCAATGGAAAACCCCCCCCCCCAAAAAAAAAAAAAAAACTAATCTCGGTTTCCAACCCTCAGGTGCAAAATCCAACCCAGTGGAACCAGTTGAGCAAGCCGCGAAAGCGCCGCCTAAGAAAAGGGGACGGCCTAAAAATACGGAAGCGCGGCCCAATGGGACCGACTCGACCTCCAAACCGCTTTCCAAAACGGAAGAAGAAGACTTGGCTCCCGACGCGAAGATAGACCCGTTACTCTTTGAGCAAGTCCCACCCGCAAAACGCCAGAAATCTACCGCCGTCACTACTAAACCTGCTCGGCCCGCTAGATCCACTCGGCCCACTCCACCCGCCAAACCTGCCAAAGCCAAACCTGCCAAAAAAGCGAAATCACTACCTCCTACTACCCCGATCACCCAGATCATTAAACCCCTCTTTTCACCCAAAGCTCTTCGATATAACTTCAACCCTCTACCTCGGATCAAGACAGATTATCAATCGCAGGAGGGCGCCAAGATCAACCCCAGATGCGAGAATCCCTTGAATTCTACCACGATCGAAAAATATCAATGGCTCAAGAAGAAAGTGCAACCCAGCTCGCACGTTGTACTCATTTTCGGGGCAGGTGACATGGGACAGATGGGGCTCGGAGCTGAGAAGCTAGACGACGTGCGGAAGCCAGTGGTCCATTCCATGATCGAGGACCTGCGCAAAGAGAAGGAGTTTGCAGACCCGCTACATCTTGCGGCCGGCGGGATGCACACCTTGGTCATCGACAGTGAGGGCAAGATCTGGAGCTGGGGAATCAACGACAACGCCGCACTGGGCCGACCCACAGAAGGGATCGAAGGCGTCGAGCAGGAGGAACTCGAAACGCGTCCGCTGCCCGTCGCCACTCTCTCCCCTCATCCGATTCCCGAATCAAATCGAGCCCCTTTCAAGGCCGCTCGTGTCTGTGCTGGTGATTCTGTCAGTGTCGCGGTCAGCGAGCAAGGCGAATTGGTCGCTTGGGGTAGCTTTCGCGTTAGTGGTGGTTCATACTTAATAATAACAAAATACCCAGATTTCAATATTGATAATTCCTTCTTCCGCAGTCTAACGATGGCCTTCTAGGCTTTGACGGCAAAGTTGGCACCTCACCCAAACAGCTGGTCCCCACCCGAGTCTCAAATTTACGCGACTATCCAGTCTCTCAAGTAGTATGTGGTTACGATCACGTGCTTGCGCTGACGACGGACGGGCATGTGTTTAGTTGGGGCAATGGACAGCAGCAACAACTAGGACGCAAGATCATCGAGCGGCGCAAGAAGAACGGCCTGTCCCCTGAGCGCTTATCGCTCAAGAAGATTGTCCTGCTTGGTTCAGGAGGGAGTCACTCCTTCGCGGTGCATGAAGACGGTACCGTGTATGGATGGGGCCTCAACACGCGCGGACAGCTTGGGATCACCTCCGAGGAGGCCGGCTGGGAGCAGGAGATTGTCAGCGTTCCCACCCCGATCCGCGCCATGAGTCCGGACCAACACGACGGGGCTCGAGTGATTGCGATCGAGGGCGGTGACTTCCACACGCTCTTCCTGCTGAACAACGGACAAGTCTGGGCTGTGGGGAACTACGAGAACCACGAGATCGGGATCAAGAGCTCGGCGCGGGAGATTGTGGCAGCGGAGAAAGCACGGGAGGCGGGGGTGGCGAAGAAGGAAGCGTTTGTGGCGGAGACGATGAAGAAGCACAAAGCCAAGTTCGAGTCCACTTTAACGAGATACAAGGAGCGGGTGAAGATGCGAAAGGCGAAGGGACAGGAGCCGCTGGACGAGGAGGAGGATCCGGAGCCGCGATGGGACGAGATGGCGGAGCGGATGGCGGTCGAGCAGGAGGCCGCGAACCAGGGCTTCGTCCCCGGCAAGTGTCTCCGGACCCCCGTCCGCGTCGACTTCCCCCACCCGGTCATCGACATCTCCTGTGGGACCCGCCACAACCTTGCGGTGGACAACCAGGGGAACGCCTACAGCTGGGGCCTCGGCCAGAGCAACGAGCTCGGCCAGGGGAAAGATGCCGACGGAGACGAAATCGAACTCGTCGAGACGCCCAAGCTACTCGCCAGTAAAGCCCTTTCTCAGGGATCCGATCGTGGCCCCCTTAAGGTCGTCAAATGCGCAGCCGGCGGCACCCATTCGTTGCTAATAGCCGCCGCCCTTCCCTCCATTGTTGAGACCAATGGAACTTCCTCTTCCTCATGAGCCTCTTTTCCGCTGTCGCCCTTGTTGTCTCAAACTGAATCTCTATCATCAACTCAAAGAAAGTAAACCATGTTTTGTCACCATTCAATTACCGCTACAACTATAGCCTTACTTTTCCAACGTAGAAGTCATGTCGATTACTCGTCATACAGACACACACACACACATATATATATATATACATATTTTATATACCAATTATCACTAGTGCTAGACTGTTTCTTATCCCCGTTTGTTGTTTCTATTCTGGTGTCCTTGGCCCCGGCTTTCTTGAAAACCCATTCATATATACAACGACTACCCAGCACACACACACACACACATACGCAGAAAAAAGCATAATATGACATATGTTAATGTGATTCCACCTGGTTCCACTGAGATTCTCATGGAAGTCTGGCCTCCACCCCCGCTGAGCAGAGGTTGGCTTGAAATCATATGTATGATGAAACATAAATACCTCATGGTGCATGCTTCACCATGGCAAGTCATATGTCCACTTGATGATAAGTGACATCAGCCTTACAAGTTCAGCATGCTTTCTATCCTATTCACTCCTGTGTGATCATCTCTGTACAACACCAAAGGGGCCATGACAGATGGTACTCAAGAAATGAGAATGTCAAATTTGCAGAAAATAAAAAATAAAAAACAGTTTTTTTTTTGGGGGGGGGGGGGAAAGTGGTCAACAGAGAACGTCAACATTTGGCTTCAAGTGCTTCAGAAGGCTCTGGACAAAGCGGGTGACACAAGAATCCCAGATGCATCTATGGCGACATCTGCTCTGTATGGCCTCTACAGCCTTCGTTTGAAACATTTCAGAGAAGCTTGGGAGGATCAGTATTTCCTCGAGAAGACCCCCCCCTTCCCTTAGACCAATTTGAATTCGTGAATGGTATCGAAAAGGCCCCAATTATAAACAGGTTTTTGAAAAGTTTTTCAAGCGGGTTTGAAAGTATTTTGAAATCAAGTTTTGTTATTTTTTTAGCCAATTCCTTTCTCAAAAAGTTTTCAAGAGTGGCTCAAAAGCAGTGTGCAATTATAAACACTGCCTCCTCTTTTGCACCAAGCCTCAGCCTAGATCAAGCCAGCAGAAAACTCTTGCTACAAGAAAAACCAGATGAACCTTTCCCAGCCAAACGACTTGCTTGCTTGCATGGCTCCTTGTCATCTTGACAAATGACTGGATCAATGGGAGCCATCATCTGACGCAACACAGTGGGTGTCTGTTTGGTCGTTCAGCCGACATTGCCTGTGCAACATATCACGCCAAGTTGGCATTCCGGGCTGTCGGCCCGGCCTGCCTGGCAACCACTTTTACACAGGTGACATGAGTTGAGTGGACAGAGTTGCACAGACGCATGTTGCAGACCCTTTGGCCGTTGCAATAAGCAACTTTTGAGATTTTGCAATCTCAAATTGACTTGAGCAGTTGATATGAGCTTGTTTTGAGATCAATTCATAACAAATTCCCGCTATTTCTCAACTCAAACGTAGTTGAAAATAGTTGAGAAGTTTTTCAAAAACACATTTATAATTGGGGCCTAATATAATTGAAAATATCAGAAGGCACTACTTTTCCCTTGGATGGAAAGGTGAAACCAAGACTGACAACACGCGGACCTGGCAAAAAGGTTCGTCAACCTCCAAGCTGAAATGTTCCCAGCACAACATTGTATTCATGCATGCAAGCTCCTTTTGATTCATCTCAAAAAAAAAAAAACCCCAGAAATTTGTAATCCGTCAATGGGATTTAGTACTCAGTTAGGTGGGTGTAATCAGTTGTCATGATTCCTGAACCAGTGCGCCAGACCTGAAAGCATTACCTAATCCTTTCCCTTACATCCTCCACCCCACAGAAAATAAATCCTACTTGTATGAGATCACTGAGGGTGATGAGGATCTCCAGAAGGTGTTGACGGTGAAGAATGGAGACCCAAACAATCAATTCAGAATCTTGGTGGGGGATTTCTTCCAATACTCAACTCGCAAGCAAATCATCATCCTGGCCATCCTTTTCCATTGGATGGGAATGGCAGAAAAGCCACGAAAGTCACTCAACGCATTCTATCATTCTAAGCACATCCTTCCCCATGAAGCAACACTTCTCAAATACATAAGAAAAGCCTACCCAGACCAATCCTAAGATACGCAGGTTTGTCAAATTTTGACTTGAATACCTTGGGGCACCGGCGACGGGCCATCTTTCCCCATTTCACACACATTCCTTCCCCCACATCAACTTTTATGATCATGTAAAAAGTGGTTCATGGTATCGGCACCACATTTGGCAAAGTATTAGTAGCAATTGATTCTACATAGATGCATAAGTCACAAGTCCAAACAGCTCTTCATTCCTTTCACCCTCCATACATAACCTTTAATTTTTCAGACCTGGATCACAGGAACAAAAACCCCTAGCTATGATTCTAAGGAAGTATATATTCACTAGAAGCGTTATGCATTTTCCCCATGAGTGGAGCGGTTGTGGATCAAACGTATACATATGGTAGTCGTGATTCCATAGCGTTTCTTCGGCGTGTTGAATGCAAAAAACTGCCCCAGAAAGTGCTTTGTTACTTGTGGCAGTTTGTCTCAAATAAGACCACACAGAAATCTGTTGCTCAAACTGGACAATTTAAATGACATATCATATCACTTCAAATTGTGAAAGTTCTTCAATCTCTGCCAGGGGTTGAATTGGTAACTTAATCCAAAACCCTTGAAAGACAGAGATCAAGATGGATAAATTCCAAGTCAATCAGAATCGCATGCAGGATTTAAATATGTATGTGGAGCAAAGGATATCCACCAAAAATTTTCATTGCTCATATTTTGTAAGCCCACAATTGGCCACACAAAAGGAAAGGGGGCATAAGGAAGAGACACATAAAGCCTATGAATATGTACCCGGCTTGTGAGCTGCGTCAGCGGGATACATAAGGCCGCCACTTGTTGCAGAAGACTTGGATGGCAACAAGAGAAGTTCCAAGAGCATGTGTAGAGGTCAAGAAGGGTGATCTTCTTAGAGCATCTCCACTGCGGGTGTTAAACTGCGCTGCTATACAGAACATACCAGCCCCAACACAACTTAGCAGCTCCACAGGGGTAGGGTTGCAGGCGCCAGGGGTGGGGGTGCGCCCCAGGGGCGCCTCGCCCTCGGGCGCGCACCTGGCGCCCCCCAATTTCAAAATAGGGTGGGGGGGGGCGCACCTGAACAACAGAAAGAGAAAACAGAAAAGAAACTACTTTTTCATCAATATACACCGTCTCAAGGCTAGTCCCCGGACGGGTAAATCGGGGAAACCCCGGGGGTCATCCCCTGCCCCCTAGTTTTTTTACCTTAATTCTACAAATTGTTGTTGTTACAAAAAAAAACAATGTTTACAAAAAGAAAATGGAGGCGCCGCCTGCTCAAGGCGCCGGGTTTGAGGCCAATTGGCTGGAGCCTGTGGGCGCGCCCTTTTTCAAACATGGCGCCTGCAACCCTACACAGGGGCTGCTAAAGCTCCAAAAAATTTGAGATCCTGCCTCTTTGCTTCTATATGGATCTCACATGTAGGATCGCAATAGCAGCTCACAACGCAAGTATCACACAACAAAATCTGTGATTTTCCAGCCCCATATCCCCCAATACTCAACATGATTGCTCATATCAAAATTCTTCCTACCAACAAGCCAACTGCCACCATTTCAACCAACTCCCATGGCCAACATCAACCCAATGTTTCATGACCGTATGTTTTCTATCCTTCTCAAAGTGATCAGCAAAAAAATACTGATTTTTTTTCTTTTATAAAACTACATTTTCTTGATTTTTAGTGGAATTCCCTCCATCACCAACCCCAATTAATCAAGACAAACCAACCAAACATGTTTTCTCCCAGATTCAGACTGGAGCTTCTAAAAAAAATGAGGACGGCAGCAAAAGAAAAATGGGGAACTACCAGCCAAAAAAGGACCTTGGTCTTTGCGTCTCGTGGATTAGAATCACATCAAATCCAATTGTGTGTGGGTACTGACCAGGATGGCGGAACCTTCTGGAAACATGTTGTGATATTCTACAAGGACAAGGTCCCAGGTTCTAGCTGATCTTTGGGTAGCTTGAAGGCTGGCTGGGGTGTCTTGCAGAGAACAATCAGCAAGTTCCGCGCCTGTGTCAACCAGGTCAAGCATTTCAATCAAAGCGGGGCTTCAACAGAGGAAAAGTTGAAGGGAGCCCTGCAACCTTTCTCTGAAGATTAGAAGTGCGCGTTTAAGCATCTGTCATGCTACAATCGCCTTATCAAAGAGCCGAAATGGTGCGTTTACATTGACAAAAACAGCAAGAAATCTCACAAAGTCGGCAAAAAGAAACAATCTCGAAGCCCAAGCAGCGAGGTACCCCTTTCATCAAATGCCGCTTTGGAATTTGTGTCCAACAATGAATCAACCAATAATTTTGAACGTCTGATTGGAAGGAAGAAGGCCAAGACAATCGATTCTCTCAATAACAAAATCAATGATTGGAAAGAGAAGATCGCGGTTGCTCACCATAACTTGGCTAACGAAACCGCTTGCCAAAGCAACATCTTCAAGTTGGAAGCCAAATTGTTAAGAATGATTGCCAACAACGGTGCGACCGACTCTCAAGTCAAGATCATGAACCAAGACCTTACTAATCTTGATGAAGACTTGAAGGAATTCTTTAAATTAAAGAAACAGGAGATCCTCAAGCAAGAAAGCAAGCTCATCCACCCAATAGCATGTTTTTTTAGTTCATCTTCCCTCCCCACTGTCTGTTGTGTGCTTGTTAACCACATTTGTAATCTTGTTTCTTCCTTTTCTTCTTGCATGCCACATGAATGATGGGAATCAAATATTTTTCTCTCTTTAGTAGTATTACCAAGACAATACTTCTTTTATTTAGAAAAAAGAAGAAAAGTGATACAATTAAATGAAATAAAGAAAAAGAAAAAAAGTGATACAATTGAATGGAATAAAGACCAGATCATTCTTCCCCCTCCGTTCGTCCTTTAACATCCCACTGGTGCTTGATGATATCTTGTCGCAGCTGAAGGTACTTTTCTAAATCTCTCATATTGTGAAAATTATTGATGAATTCAGAAAACGAGATTTGTCCATCTTGGGAGACCTCAACAGGAGTGGTGATAGCAGAGGGATTGTGATCGTAAGAGTAATCAATGTAAGAGTCTTGCTCATCCTCCACAATCATGTTGTGAAGGATGATACAAGCTTTCATGACATTCCTCAAGTTATGATGCTTCCACCCCCGTGCTGGCCGAGATACAATAGCAAAGCGAGATTGGAGAACTCCAAAAGCCCGCTCAACATCTTTCTGACAGGCTTCTTGAATTTTCACAAAATGCTTTTTGTCCAGACCTCAAGGCTTGGATAACAATTTGACAAACACTGGCCAATTGGGGTAGATTCCATTGGAGAGGTAGTAACCTTGATTGTAATTGTGATTGTTGATAGTAAAGATACATGTTGGACTCGTTCCATTCAGCAGATTCTTGAAAAGAGGAGAGCAATCCAAAACGTTTATATCGTTGTGTGATCCTGGAAGCCCAAAGTAGGCATGCCAGATCCAAAAGTTGCTTGATGCCACAGCTTCGAGGATCATGGTGGGGACCTAGTAGACAAGTTCAAATAGATGAGTATTGGTTTTGAAAAAAAAAAAAAAAAACGAGCAAACCTTTTCTTTTCCTTGAAACTGTCCAGCCCAAGCAGAAGGACAGTTCTTCCACAGCCAATGCATGCAGTCAACAGAACCAAGCATCCCAGGGAAGCCCCGCTTTGATCCAATTCCAAGAAGTTGCACAAGGTCTTCAGGTGATGGCTGGCGAAGATACTCGGATTTGTATATTGCAACAATTGCATTGCAGAAACAATCCATACATTGGAGCAAGGTGGTTTCAGATAGTTTGAGGTATTTGTCGTTACAGTTGCCAGCTCCACCATAAGCAAGAATCCTCAAAGCAGCCGTTGTCTTTACCAGGGGATGCAAGCCTAATCTCCCCACTGCATTGGGCTTCTGCACAAAGTATGGGTTGAATTCTTTGACAGCATTTGTAATCTTCAAAAAAAGAGGTTGCCACATTCGAAATTGTCGTTGGAATAGGGTATTGTTGTACAGACAAGTGTCCAAAAAATAGTGATGTTGGAGTTGAAGGTAGCTCCTTTCAAAATCTCAAGGCAAATTTGGCCTTTTTCCTTGTTTTGAACCACCATGAGAAGGAATTGCTTTGTGTTCATCGTCTTCATCCAACAAGGTTGATGTTTCAATCAGTAGATTTTGTCTGGCATTTGAACTTGGAATGAGGTGTTGGCGTCGAATCAGAATTTTTGGTAAGAGTGATTTGGCGGAGGGGATTTCTTCAGTGGCTAGTTCAGGTATGTTGATCTCGTCCATACCGAAGTTGAAAGGGTGGTATTATTGTTTAAATCACTTTGATTTGATTGTTTGGGGGAGCGGGGAATGGAAGTTCACCATCAAGAGCTCCTATTTTCCTATCTTGCAGTGTGGAATGACCTTTGGATTGGGGTGCTATGCCTGCGCCGCAGTTGATATTTCCGGGAATTTAGTATCCCAAGTAACATCCGCGGTGGAGATGCTCTTATGGGCCAGACACAATGGTGACCCATTATGCAACAGGTGGTCATGTGTCCCCCACTTTTGATTGCCAAGTAGGGACTGTGTTAAATAGGTACATAGGTCCACACCGGCCACGCCTCAGGTCATGAAAGTGGAACATAATGCGGACACCCAGAGCCCAAAGAGTGCCCTACATTATGTTTTGAAACATACAATACATAGCGTGCAACCCACATGCCTCAGTTTCCAGACGCCGCACCCAAGCCGTCTCCTCTGACATCCGACAATGGGGACACAGGCTAGTATATGTAATAGCGGGACTCAAAGTAGAGGCAAGCCGACTTGCCTGCCACTTGGCAAGTCGCTCTGCAATGCTCCCATGGAGTGATGAGTGAGAAAAAACTATAAAGGTTGAAAGAGGGGTGTACAACAGTTTGACTTGCCTGCATGCAGGCAAGTCGGCTTGTCAGAAAAAACGTGCAAGGCAACTTGCCAACTGGCAGGCAAGTCGACTTGCCCCAACTTTGAAACCCCCTAATGTACATACATGAGTGGCCTAGACGGGAGAAACAAACCAGGTCTCGCAAGTGGGAAGATGGCCCGCGTGGCTGGCCGGCTCGTCAAGTCGCCCTCAAACACACACACCATCCCTCTTGCGCGATGATTTTTTTTTCTGGCTTCGTGGTTCACGGAGAGGCTTTGTCATGCAGCCTGAGTGGTGTGGCCTTCTATAGGGTATGAAACCAGCTCTACTGACGACTGTAAATATGTCCTTTTAAGTTTGATTTTGATCAATGGGGAGAGAATCGGTAGTGTACATTGGCTAGGGAGGAGCGCAGAGACGGATCAAGGCGTCGGCCTTGCGGTCGCAGAGGTCCATGACGGCATGCTGGTCGGCACGTCTCTGGCGTGCGAGGAGGTGGTGCGAAGCGGGGGCGGCCTCGAGGACAACGGCGGGGCGTCCGCGACGGTCGCATTGTGCGCCTAGCCGGACGAAGCGGGTGTCCCAGCCGCGTGCTGCATCTTCTCCCTCCTCCTCCTCCTCCTCGTGGTGCTGGTGCTCCCCTCGTGTTGGCGTTCCTTTTGGGCCCCGTCCGCCGCCGCGCGACGCCGCCGCCGCGCCGCCCGGCCAGTGGGTCGTCCCCCGATAGACATACCTTTGTCCACACTAACCCCGCTAGGTACCCCGATATCACGTGGTGCCTCGACCCCAGCACCAGCCGCGCAAAGTGGAACACCCACCGCATCAGGGTGTCCATCAGGACTCCTATGATGGGCCTGGAGGTACGAATTCCACGCCGAGCGGGAAGGAAACACAAAAGGGAATGGATGGGTGCGTCATGAGTATGAAAATCAAATCCCCTTCATGTGCTTGTTTTTCTCAGATGAGGAATAGACCCAACAGGAACATGTTTCCCGCGACGACGCCGGGATGGGCGACGAGGCTGACGACGGCATGGTCGAGGCCGTGTTTGAGGAGGGTATCGTGGAAGGCCTGTCCGACGAGCTCAACCTGGTACTTGGTACTCTGGTAGGCATGGATGGTAGCGTGGAAGCACTCGAGGTCTTTGCGGTCCAGGAAGTGCGGCTGCCCGTCCAGCGAGCCCGTCCAGATCATCTTGGCCCGGCATGACGTCCGCTTGCTGCCCTTCGCTAACAGCGGCAGCGACTCCCGCGCTAGTATGTAGTGGCTCAGTACATTCAGCTGCCACGTCTCCGGGATTCCGTCGCTCGTCTCCTTCGCCTGAGTCGCTTGAATCAGGTAGTCCGGATATCTATCATCGACCCAACGCCATGTTTAGTTCGATTTTGCGTTTTTTTTTTTCTTTTTTTTTTTCTTGGGGCGTGTAGAGGGGACCTACGTGAGAGCGTCGAGTAGGTTGCGGAAGGAAGCTTTGAGCAGTTTGAGCCAGTCGATCCCGACGAACGGTCCACCGCCAGCGTTCAATAAGAGGTGAGTGATGTAGCCGTAGCGCTTATTGACCAAGCTGACGGCGTCGAGGACGGACTTCGCGCAGAGGAGGTCGAGGGGCACCCAATCGATAGTTAAGCGGTCGAGCCAGCGTGAGCGGTATTCGTAGAAGGACATGGATTCGACTTGGCCCGAGGTGCGGTGGATGTAGCTGAACACGAGCTCCTCCTGATCAGTCTTCCGCTCCGCCTCGATCAGCTCTCGTAGGCCCTTCTCCAGCTCCATCTGGGTCATGCGACACTTGCTTTCACTCCGACACCCGATCAGCAGTGTCAGTCCGTTCGGCGTGGCGTAGATGGACTGGTGCTCCTGCTCCTCCTCCTCATTCCCAGTCTTCTCCCCATCCGGCTGGTGCTCCGACTGTAGATGGTACGGCACCGACAGATCGGCCTGGAATGGCTGGGAGAGCTGGTACAGCAGCCGCAAGCAGATCCCGTATCCGACTCCGCCCGTGGCACCTGGATTCCATGAACAGTTCCATTTCCAGTTTCAGTTCAGTGTCTGATGTTGTAGTGGAAATGGGACAGACCGGTGATGAAGATGATTGGGCGTGGTGCGAATTGGGGAAGTTCTTGGTGGTGGGCCATCGGATTCGGAGTGTTTCCTGACTGAAAGACATTCCACAGGGGGGTTCACCCTACAGCGTAGGGGCAGCAGCCAAGCCCCCTCTGGGCCAGCGCAGCCGCAGCGAGGTCTGTACTGCTGGAGGGTGTGCGCAGTCGATGAGTAATAGTATGTACTGCCTGCGGACTGAGCCGCAGCCGCGCAGGCTAAGTATGTGACCTAGGTCAATATGTACCTCCACTCCGAAAAGAAGAAAACACCCAACACAGGGAATAAATAGAATGGCACCGTGTGTACTCTGCAAGAACGGACTAAACGAGAAAACAACAACAACACCACGAAGAGCAATCCTAAAGAGACCCAAGACGGGACAACCCATCTGTCGAGAATGCTTCTTCCTCATCTTCGAAACAGAAATACACCACACCATACAAGGACGAGCGAAGCAGGAGCGTCGACGAAAAACTACCACCCCGCTCGATGAACACCAGCAGCCGGGTAACATGATGTTCAGGAGAGGAGAGAAGGTCGCCATTGCAGCAAGCGGAGGGAAAGGTACGTAGAATATCATATCTAGACCATACTGACATGGAGCTCACACTTTCTACCCAGATTCCACCGTGCTAGCTCACGTCATGACCACCCTCAACCAGCGGTATAACTACGGCCTAGATCTCTACCTGCTGTCGATCGACGAAGGGATCAAGGGATATCGGGACGACTCGCTGGAGGTGCGCTCATCTACACCATGCACAATCACCTTGGGGTGACCGACGTCAACAAACAATCAATCTTGTTGATTTGCAGACAGTCAAAAGGAACTCAGAACAGTACTCACTACCACTTAAGGTCCTGTCCTACGACGAGCTATACCAAGGCTGGACGATGGATAAGGTGGTGGACAATGTGGGCCGGAAGAGTAACTGTAAGGGCACACACACACTACACTCACACACACGCACACCCTTACACAACTCAAGCGCTACAAGCAGTTCATACACACCCCACGCATGGTGTTTATATACATGATAAACTGCCTCACACGCACTATCGTCGGCTTGAGCACACACACACACACACATTTTTTTTTAACTCGTGGGTCTCGTTCGTGCGCGTCTCTTTTACAGGCACCTTCTGTGGCGTGTTCCGAAGGCAGGCGCTGGACAAGGGCGCGGACGTGCTGCAAGTGGACCACATCGTGACGGGGCACAACGCGGACGACATGGCGGAGACGGTGCTGATGAATGGTGCAGCCACCCCCTCTCTTGCTCATTTTTGGTATATACTTGGTCAGCTTGCTGATGGTCACTGGCCGTAGTCTTGCGGGGCGATATCGCCCGCCTGGAACGCTGTACCGAAATCACCACCGGCGGCACCGCCTCCGCCTCCTCGGGAATCCCCGTCAAGCGCAGCAAGCCGTTCAAGTACGCATACGAGAAAGAGATTGTGATGTATGCGTGTACGTCCATCTTGTCCACCCGCATCATTTACCCACGAGGAGGGGGGGACCAAGAGGGACATGGCTCATATTGTACCCCTATATGACCTAAGATTTCAAGAAGCTGGACTACTTCTCCACCGAGTGCACCTACTCGCCTGAGGCGTACCGCGGCCACGCGCGCGCGCTGGTGAAAGACCTGGAGCGGCTCCGGCCGTCCGCGATCCTGGACATAGTCTACAGCGGCGAAAGCATGGCGGGGGCGGTCAAGACGAACGTCAAGCGGCCCACCCAACGTACCCGCTCCCCTCTTTTTCTCTCTTCTTCTTTCCCCGGTGTGTCGTGCGCAGGATGTTGATTGTCGTCCCTTCTGCTTATGGCGGGGTGATGTAGAGTCGTGTCTGCGCTGCGGATCCCTCGCCAGCCAGCTCCTCTGTCAGGCCTGCGCTCTCATCGACGGCTTGAATGCTCAGACCCAGAAGCACGGATCGGCGCTGCCCAAGCTCCACACGTGCGGAGCGGACCACTAGAGGGACGGCTGCCCGCTCTCCTCTCCGCCATCCCCACGGGTGATTTTTTTTTTTTTCGTGGTCTTTTCCATCCACGAGGGCTTGTCAATACACACACACATATGGACATACATATACGCCGGGTTTATACGCTTTTTGCAAGCGGCTTACTTGAGCCTCAAGGAATCATGAACATGCACGAATTCGGCAGGAAGTCCCTCTCGCCGGGGAGTGTCTCATACATGACTACATTAATATCCCAAGTGGGCTCGGGCGATCCCCGAGCATGAGTATGTAACTCGCGCACTTTTGGGTACATAATTATATACACTGGGGATCACCATGGGATATGTATGAATTATCCTCACTCTTGTTTTGGGGATAGCGGGGTACTTGATGGATGCAGTCCAATTAAATATGTAAGACGCCAAGAAAGAAGACGAAGACGAGCCGGTCAACCTCTTCATTTCAAGTTCAAGAAGCTTGTTGGAGTCTACTCTGCAATCCATTTTTTGGCCATCTCCACCAACCTGTACTGGTCATACCCATGCGTAGATATGAGATGGGATTCCAATTTCCAGGTCCTCAACGCTTGTTACATATACATATGTTGCTACAATTAAGGAAAACTGACCCGTGAGAAGAAAATACAAAGCGACTGGCCGGCAAGTGAGATGCATAAACAAGTTCCCATCTCGTCTTGTCCTGGTGCGCTGTTTGGATGGTAAGGAATTGTAAAGGTGAAGGAAACAGAAAACTAATGGTCGGTACGGTGCTTTGATTTGTCATCTTGCTGCCGATATGTAGACGGACATGTGGAATAGATTGGATTGAGCGGGAGCAGGGTTTACTTGAGCTGGCGGGCGGCCAGTAATTGGTCTGCGTCCAACCACGTAGGGAATTCGACGGCGATGATAATCTTGAGATCGCCTGCGGGTCTAATGCACCCATTTTTTCTGACGATAGGCATGCCGCGATTCGGGATGAGGATTTGGAAGCCGGGCGGGATGGGTCTCCCGCCGGCCGGGTGGACCAGCGGGAGCTTGAAGAGCACCCGCCGCCGTCCAGATGGACCAGGCTCCTGTTCAGGTCGTGTGCCGGCTCCGCGCCCGCCAAAGCCTCCCTCAGTGGCACCACGTGCGTGTACACCAAATCGTCCCCCTCCCTCTGGAACCGCTCGTGCGGCCTTTCTTCTACCACTAGCACCAGACCTTCCGCCCTCCCATATTTATCTTCATCGCCCAACCCTTCGTATCGGATCTTGGTGCTTTTGGTTTTTTATGTATGAATAAAATTAATTAATTTGGGGGTCATCTGTTTTTGAAAATTGAGACAGCTTGGAATGTCATCACATGCAAGAGTATACACTCACCCGGCTTTCCATCCGGCCTTGACGGTGAGATCCCGGGTGATGAGCTCTGACTGCCCGTTGCGGAGTTTGCGGTTCAAATGGATCCGTTTGACGCCGCCGACGAAAAGCTCTTCGAGGCTCAGCCTGAGTGTCCTGACCGTGTCTTGGGGCGGCGGATGAAGGGCGAGCTCGCGGGAGTGGTGATCTGCACGCCTGCTTCCGAATCCCAGGCCGTTTCTGTCGCCTCCTCCAAGCTGCCCATCTCCGAATACTCCTCCAAGCGCATTCGCCATATCATCCAACTGGAACGCGTTTTCTAAACCTCTTCTTCGCGCTCTTTCTCGATCGGCTTCCCCACTGCCAAATGTCGTCCCGAACAGCCTCTCGAATTGCTCCTCAGCGTCTTCGTGATTTTTCTTATCAGCGCCTTTATCACCCTTCTCAGGCATCTTGGAAGAATCAATACCAAAAAGAGGTTTTCTTGGGAGCACTGCTTTTGCAAATCGTCCCTCCCTGATGTTTGTGAGATGTATAACAATAAGATCAGCGGGGGGAATGTGGGTGGCAAGAGTCAAAATCTTTCTGCAACTGTTGTTGTTGGTCTTACCAATCGAAGTGAGATCCCGATGACCCTTGATCTGAACAGGTGGATATGACTACGGGGATGACAAGGGTTTTGGAGTTCTGCTATACTAGATGAAATTTTACTCTTTCTTTTTTTTTTTTTAAAAAAAAGATGAAAATATTGGATTCTAAATGGAGGTTTGTTACTACAATTTTATTGGAGGAGATGGGCGACAGAATGTAAGATGGATTGCGCAGAGAAGATGGAGTTGAAGGAAGACAGAAAGAAAGAAATCAACGGCATATTTTTTCAGCTATTAAATATTCCATACGTCGAGGCCGACAAACATCCACCGGATCACCAAATATATTGGCATCATATTGTGGGCCTATCAAGTTGAATCCAAGGATCCAGACCAAGGAAAACTGTGGAGAAGGCAAAAGATCGCCACACTGTGCCACATGTACATAAGTGGGTCCAGGGCAAAAGAGTCGATCGGGCTGGTAATCTGACCCCACTACCTAGATCATGACCGTGACCTTTGAAGCTGAAAGAAGTGTATTCCAGAAAGAGACTGCAGGAATGGGTGGACCACAAATAGCTCCAAAGGATTTGACATGGTATGGTTATGGACCTGGTGGGGCGCAAGTGATGAAGGGCTCCAGGAGGGGTCCAATTGAATGAACTGGACGGTGCAAGTTCAACGGTTTGGCGCAGATTCATATATGGCTTGATCAACAGCTTTCTTTAACTTCTCTCCCCATTGTTGACATCTGTCTCTCCGCGGAGTCAATGTCAAGAGAAAACAAAGGAAAAGGAAAATCGGTGGGTACATACATACTTGTTTATCGCCAGCTATCACCCTCCTAGCTCGTCTAATCACTAATCAGCATCTGCCTACAAATATACACTCATATTACCAGGTGAGGCACCCTTAGCTTTATCCCCCTTTCAAAGGTCTCCTCTTGCGATTGATCTCTTGCTGGTTGGTTCATTTTAGATATAAAAGTTTCTTATCAACTCAACTGCCAAATAGATTTTTTGATCTGGGTCTGATCTCGTCCCACTACCTTATTGCGCCTCTTAACCTGGGGATGCATATCCTCTTTCAGGGACATGCGAGGGGCGAATGTATAACATTTTTTGTTTGTTCCTTTTCTGCGCATTTGAGAAGGGAGGGCAAATGTCAGGAGCGCACAAAATCTCTCAGTGTAATTACCGCCGGCAGTGGTGGAGGTCATCCTGTGTCAAGCGCACGGCTCAAACTGCTGGGAGGTTTGGGGGGACAGAAAGAAGGATGAAAAAGAAAAAAAAAAATCTGCAGCTTACAACTTATGCAGATTCTTATGCTTCATAATATGGTTGGATTTGGTCAATATGGAATGATTTTCTGGGAGATTTCCGTCACAATAATTCATATACTTGCAAGTATAATCTGAATCTGATATTGGAGGAAAGAGAACTAGAATGGTGTTGTGTGGGTAGTGCTACACTGTTCCATGAGTGCCAGTGATATTTTATTTTCCTCACTCGTCTTTGTTTTTGTTTCACCGACACTCAGGTAAAGCTGTCATGTCACTTCTCCCTTCTGTTTATCTCACTAAATCTGCTTTCTTTTTTGTTTCTTTTTCTGTGTTTCTGTTTTGGCTCACCTTGAAATATCACTCTTCTTTGTTTTTGTTTAACCAACACTCTGGACGTACTCGCCCGAAGTGTATCGCGGGCACGCGCACGCTCTGGTCAAAGACCTGGAGGCTGGAGCGGCTGCGGCCGTCGGCGATCTTGAACATCTCAACCGCGTGCAAAACGGTGTCATGTAAGTGTTACCGGTTACACAGTCCTGTAGCCTTTCATGTGTGACACCCGCGTCCCATGACATGCATAAATTACAGGAAAAGAAGTCGTGCAGCCGTCATGAGGGTGACAGGCCTGTGAACCCTTGTGCACAGTCACTGCGCACATGACAGGTGACACAGGTGGCATGCAGGTTGCATGCATGAAAGGTCAACCTGTATGTCAACAACAAGGCGAAAACAAAAATTCAAAAAACTAAAATTTATGAAAATAGAAAAAATATTTATGGTTGTTTTATAACGTTCTCTTTATGCTAAGAGCACCCGCATCGGTCAGGGTTTTAGGCCAGATTAGCGCACTTAGTCCACAGTGGCAACCGCATCGGGCCGGACTAAGGGGCGACTAACCTAGTCTGGAAGCCGCTTTTGGACTAGTGGCGACTAAATTTAGTTGCCACTAGTCCTTGGACTAAGCTCATATTGAATATTCAATTGCCTTTGGATTAAAGGAAGATTAAGATACATACACCCTCCACACCGTCTTGCGATAGCATATCGACACAATTTCCGATCACTGCCACCAGCAATATGCCTACAAATACGCCAAAATCCAGCAAGAGAGCTCCAAATTTTCTTCCTGAAGAAGACGAGCAGCTTGCGAAGAGCTGGGTTCTTGTCTCAACCAATCCAATCACCGCAAACCAACAAAACAAGGAAGATTTCTTCAGTCACATCACCAATGATTACAATCGGTTTGCTCCTGGCCCCCAGAGAGACTCACACGGTCTTCAATGCAGGTAGGTTTCACCTTTCCATTTTCTTTTTCAGGCAATGACACTTATCCTTTTATTTGGTTTTCACCTTAGATGGAAGAACCTCCAGAGGGCCGTACTCGTATTTTGCGCAATCCACCAGAAGATCAAGGATAATCCCCCTTCAGGATCGTCCCCTTCCGATTGGTTAGCCGACGCGAAACAGGCTTATTATGACGAAGAAGGACGCCAATTTGTCTTTGAGCGCGCCTGGAACTTGCTCAAGAACGAGGCCAAATTTATCAATCTGGCAAATAAAGGCAAAGCAAAGAATGGCCGCAGAATTAGTTTGGCTTCAAACACCCTTGCCGTTTCCAGCAGCCCCAGTCCCGCACCAGCAAATTGTTCTGAGAATCCGACTGAATCAGTCACGGTTGGGCGTGATGTCAACTGGAAGCAACCTGCTGGGGCAAAAGCTGAGAAGAGAAAAATCGACAAGAGTGATTTCCAACAAAAAAAACTCAAGCTCCTCGAAAAATCCAATAACGATACTGCCTTACGGATTGCTGAAGCTCGTCGCGCAAACGATATTCAAGATAAACTTGCAAGCATTGATCAAAACAAATCTGACCAACTCTTTATGCTTCAAAGCCTGGATGATTGCCCTGATGAAGAAGCAAGGGAATTCTTTCTTTTGCGTCGAAAGGATATAATGGATCGTGTCAGAAACCCCACTCAATCTACAGCATGTTCCTCTTCAAGAACCCAAGCAACATCACACCCACCTGAACCAAGCTCCGAGACAAATGGATCGCGTGATGTCAATGATGATTCTTCCGATGAAGGCACCAGCATACACCAGTCAAACCCACAGTCCGAAGGACAGTCTGAGAGCGACCTTCCCTGGCTGGACCCTGATCTTGCTTGATTTTTCTTAATTCTTTGTTTGTTGCTAATCAATTTTTTTTATGTTTTGTTATTTTTCTTGCCTATTCCTGTTTGTGCGTGTTTTTTTTTCCCAATGCTTGGGTTTTTTTTGCACACACATTCAGAGTTTTTGTATTTGACTTGATTCCTTTACCACACTTGTTATTATTTGCTTTTCTGTTTTATACTACACCGATTGTTTTGTTTTTATGTTTAAGCTCACATGTTTTTTCTTCTCACTTTTCTCTCTAAATTCTCCCTTTCCTTGCAATAAAAAAACACAAAAAACACGCTTTCTTACTTGATTGAAAGTCAAAAACAGAAGAGCTACACAATAGAGACTAGAGTTGGTTAAGGATCAGATGAATCAGAGGATTCATCTGCTGATTCCAATGTGATTTGATTTTTACCGTTCAAATCCCAAAGATGAGCAATTAAGTCGCTCGTCAAGCTATTGTGAATACCCAAGGATTTGACATCGATAGACTGGAGGCGTTTGCTGCGAGGACTTCTTGGCTCTGATCGAGGTGGAATCAGATGGATGGAATTGGGAAGGGCAGGTGGTGGTTTTGGCGATGATCAATGCTGTCAGCCTCTGTGATGCCAAGGGCTAGTACCTTTTAGCTACACAAGGTGATAAGAGTGCAAAATAAGGGTAGAGTGGGGTATTTTCACGTAGAAAAGTAGTGAAGAAAGAAATAAAAAGAATATAATTCTTTTTTATAGAGGGGCCTGCTGGCGCAGGGGTGTTTGTAGGTGCCCTCTAAATCAGAGATCTGCTAAGCAGGGTGGTATCTGATTAAGCAAACAATGGGTTTCTGCGTAACAGAAGGTGGTACCAAAGTGCTTTTCCAATTAAGGAACCAGAATGGGGACAGAAGGATAAAAGAAGTACTCACTATTGCTTCTTTTAAGCCAAAAAGCCACGTAGGGGGGTGAAGTAGAGCTGCTGGTTAGACTGGTTGGTTTCTGAGCAGGAGCTGGACACGTAGGATGGTTGATTTAATAAGAACACCAAGGATAAAACAGGCAAAACAGAGCAGAGTAACTGAAATAAGGACAGGACACGGCGTAACTGTTTTACTGTAATATAAACTGATGATCATGAACAACTTTTGGCGTGGAAAGAGGGCTCTATATATACTAATTTCACTCATAGTGGAGGACCTTTCTGCCTGTGTGCGTGTAGTAACTGGTTTTCAGCGCAATGTGGCCAATTTGGGAGATTGGCACTAACAAGGCTCATCCCAATGGCACTGCTGATCATTATTTCAGCGTCACAAGTGTTCATAATGACCTTAATAACCTATTTGGTCATTGTAACTAAGGTACATAGCAACACTGACGTGTATTTGTATCTGAAATGGGCCACAAATGACGCAAATGGGCCACAAATGGCTATGGCCAATCATCAAAGGCCACGCTGGCTATGTTACTCTTATGTATTCAAGGTTTTTATTAATGAAACCTTGTAAATAAACCACGTAGAATCTACTAGTACCCTAGTTACACCTGTACACGTGTGGTAACTAGGGGATTAGCTATTTCCACGCATTTGGCCAATTTCCAATTGGATTATATAATCCACGCGCGGGGTTGGAGGATTAAACCCCAATTGGGCCTAACTTCTAAACTATACACAACACCTCAATTATAAGTCCATAATTGGTCATTTCACATATGGTATGTATATATAACAAGTACATACGTGTGTAATGTCATCTGTGACACATAAGTGTGGCCAATTCTTACGGGTAATTGGTTCAAGGTGAAGGAGTAGGAAATCAGGGGTACTTCCAGTGAGGGACCCTACATTAATTTGCATGAGGATTCAGAATATGATATAATATTCTAAGTTATCCTCAAGGTTTAGAAGTTATTCAGTTTTTTTGTAAAAAGTAGTTTTTTATTTTAATTTATTACTTATTTTTATGGTGCTAGGACTTGCTAAGTTTATAGAATAAAAATAAGTAAACTAAGTTTTTTATACATTATTAGTCATATTAATGGGTCTTAATACTGTGGTAATAATGTCTCTTTTTATGTCACTTTTGTCAGGTTGTCTCTGACATAGTAGCAAGCTGACAAATGCTCAACAAGCATGTTGTGTAAAATTATACAGGTGTTCATGATTGAAGTCAGATTGCCCGGGTACCATTGTAGGGCAGGCTTGGCAAGGATCTGGAAGCGCGCCTTTAATATTCCAAACGTCCTTTCAATATCTTTGCGTACCGACTCTTGTCGCTTTGTAAAGAATTTGGTGGCTGGGTCAGACGATGCGAGCCCTTTTGACTTGATGAGAGTTCCCCAATCTGGATATATCCCATCGACGAGATAGTATCCGTTGGGGTAGCTTGTTCCGTTGAGATCAAAGTTCACCCCCCAAGAGGTTCCATCGAGGTTTGATTTGA
>PGCI01000586.1:0-25030 GCA_002873125.1 Puccinia coronata f. sp. avenae | reverse complement strand
CAGTGACTTAGAACTGCATTAATTGAATCATGCAGGATGAATGTGATTGCATTTAACACAGTTCAAACCCAAGAAGTGGTATGAGTTCAGCAATGGCACCCGTCCACAGGTGCCACAAAATCATCCCTGGTGTATGTGGCAACAGGACACAAAGAAAAAAGCTTATGTTGAAGCTTGAAAATCCAAGGATTTTAATCCTGGAACTCTACCTTGAATATCAAGGGACACCATGAAAAAACAATGTCACTTGATATCAAGTGACATTACTCAACTTTGGTTCCAGCTTCAAAGCTACTCCATTACTACTCTTAATTTAATTTGGTCTTCTTGATGTCCATTTGAAAAAAATCAGCAAAAAATTAGCATCAGCTCAGCTCTCACTGCAGTTAAGCTCAGCCTGCTCAGCAGTTCAGCTCATAGCCAACTTTGGTGCAGTTTAGGGCTCAGGGTGGCCAGGAGCTTGGCATTAACTGTGGCATTGCTCAGCTCCCATTGTACCAAAGTTCAGGGATCCCCATAAAATAGATCAGTTATCATTGAAACTGAGCAGAATTCATTCTATATAGTTTGAGGAAAAGAAAAAGTCTGGATAGATTGTGGATAGCTGGCTGAAGTTGGCGGGATGTCACTGGATATCAAGTGACAATTGTTTTTTCATGGTGGGAGTAGCTGTCAAGTGTGGACAACCTCCGCCTATGTTTAAGGCCTGCGTGGATGCAATTTAAGGGCAGATGGTAAGATTATAACTTAAAGGGGGAGGACAGATTTATGATTATTGATGATGATGAAGGAAAGGTGATGTCTTACATTGTCAGCCTCTGTGATGCCAAGGGCTAATACCTTTTAGCTACACAAGGTGATGAGAGTGCAAAATAAGGGTAGAGTAGGATAATTTCACGTAGAAAAAGTAGTAGGAAAGAAATAAAAAGAATATAATTCTTTTTATAGAGGGGCCTGCTGGCGCAGGGGTGTTTGTAGGTGCCCTCTAAATCTGAGATCTGCAAAGCAGGGTGGTATCTGATTAAGCAAACAATGGGTTTCTGCGTAACAGAAGGTGTACCAAAGTGCTTTTCCAATTAAGGAACCAGGATGGGACAGAAGGATGAAAGAAGTACTCACTATTGCTTCTTTCAAGCCAAAAAGCCACGTAGGGGGTGAAGTAGAGCTGCTGGGTAGATTGAAGGGTTTCTGCGCAGGAGCTGGACACGTAGGTTGGTTGATTTAAAAAGAACACCACGGATAAAACAGGCAAAAACAGGGCAGAGTAACTGAAATAAGGACAGGACACGGCGTAACTGATTGACTGTGATAATAATTGATGATGGGGAACAACTTTTGGCGTGGAAAGAGGGCTCTAACTATACTAATTTCACTCATAGTGGAGGACCTTTCTGCCTGTGTGCGTGTAGTAACTGTTTTTCAGCGCAATGTGGCCAATTTGGGAGATTGGCACTAACAAGGCTCATCCCAATGACACTGCTGGTCATTAATTCAGCTTCACAAGTGCTTTTCATGACCTTAATAACCTATTTAGTTATTGTAACTAAGGTACATAGCAACACTGACGTGTAATTGTATCTGAAATGGGCCACAAATGACGCAAATGGGCCACAAATGGCTAAGGCCAATCATTAAAGGCCACGCTGGCTATGTTACTCTTATGTATTCAAGGTTTTTATTAATAAAACCTTGTAAATAAACCACGTAGAATCTTCTTTTACCCTAGTTACACTTGTACATATGTGGTAACTAGGGGATTAGCTATTTCCACGCATTTGGCCAATTTCCAATTGGATTATATAATCCACGCGCGGGGTTGGAGGTTTAAACCCCAATTGGGCCTAACTCCCAAACTATACACAACACCTCAATTATAAGTCCATAATTGGTCATTTCACATATAGTATGCATATATAACAAGTACATACGTGTCTAATGTCCGTGTGACATATGTTTGTGGCCAATTCTTACGGGTAATTGGTTCAAAGTGAAGGAGTAGGAATTTAGGGGTACTTCCAGTGAGGGACCCTACATTAATTTTCATGAGGATTCAGAATATGACATAATATTCTAAGTTATCCTCAAGGTTTGGAAGTTATTTAGTATTTTTGTAAAAAGTAGTTTTATTGTAATTTATTACTTATTTTTATGGTGCCAGGACTTTGCTAAGCTTATTGGATAAAAATAAGTAAACTGAGTTTTTTGTACATTATTAGTCATATAAATGGGTCTTAATATTGTAGTAATAATGTCTCTATTTATGTTACCTTTGTCAGGTTGGCTCTGTCATAGTAGCAAGCTGACATACATAAGACAAATAAAGGTATGTATTCTGAAAGGTTATTGAGTTTGACAGAGATTTGTTCCTGATGGTGGAGGAAGGGATGTGTCAAAGGAAAAACCTGTTTAGAAAAGTGATGTTTATTTGTGTTATTGATTATGATTGTTTTCTTCTTCTTTTCCAGCCTTTTCATTTATAGAAAAGGTCTTCAGCCAGTTCCTTGGCCCACCTGTGGTTCTCAACCTCCCATGTTGAATCAGAAAGTGGGTGAAACATTATACACTACAAAAAAAATTCAAACACCCCAGTGATTTTTAATATTTCTTGGGGGTGTATTTTGAATATTTTTTTTCTAAAAAATAGACCTTTTCTTTCTTTTCTTTCTTTTCTTTCTTTTCTTTCTTTTCTTTCTTTTCTTTCTTTTCTTTCTTTTCTTTCTTTTCTTTCTTTTCTTTTCTTTCTTTCTTTTTTTCTTTCTTTCTTTCTCTTTTCTTCTTTTTTTTCTTTCTTTCTTTTCTTTCTTTTCTTTCTTTTTGTCAGCTTGCTACTATGACAGAGCCAACCTGACAAAAGTAACATAAAAAGAGACATTATTACTACAGTATTGAGACCCACTTATATGATTAATAATGCACAAAAACTCAGTCTACTCATTTTTATCCAATGAGCTTAGCAAAGTCCTGGCACCATAAAAATAAGTAATAAATTAAAATAACAACTACGTTTTAGAAAATTACCAAATAACTTCTAAAACCTTGAGGATAACTTAGAATATTATGTCATATTCTGAATCCTCATGCAAATTAATGTAGGGTCCCTCACTGGAAGTACCCCTAAATTCCTACTCCTTCACCTTGAACCAATTACCCGTAAGAATTGGCCACAAACATATGTCACACGGACATTACACACGTATGTACTTGTTATATATGCATACTATATGTAAAATGACCAATTATGGACTTATAATTGAGGTGTTGTGTATAGTTTGGGAGTTAGGCCCAATTGGGGTTTAAACCTCCAACCCCGCGCGTGGATTATATAATCCAATTGGAAATTGGCCAAATGCGTGGAAATAGCTAATCCCCTATTACCACATATGTACAAGTGTAACTAGGGTAAAAGAAGATTCTACGTGGTTTATTTACAAGGTTTTATTAATAAAAACCTTGAATACATAAGAGTAACATAGCCAGCGTGGCCTTTAATGATTGGCCTTAGCCATTTGTGGCCCATTCGTGTCATTTGTGGCCCATTTCAGATACAATCACACGTCAGTGTTGCTATGTACCTTAGTTACAATGACTAAATAGGTTATTAAGGTCATGGAAAGCACTTGTGACGCTGAATTAATGACCAGCAGTGTCATTGGGATGAGCCTTGTTAGTGCCAATCTCCCAAATTGGCCACATTGCGCTGAAAACCAGTTACTACACGCACACAGCAGAAAGGTCCTCCACTATGAGTGAAATTAGTATATATAGAGCCCTCTTTCCACGCCAAAAGTTGTTCCCCATCATCAATTGTTATTACAGTCAATCAGTTACGCCGTTGTCCTGTCCTTATTTCAGTTACTCTGCCCTGTTTTGCCTGTTTTATCCGTGGTGTTCCCTTCAAATCAACCATCCTACGTGTCCAGCTCCTGCGCAGAAACCCTTCAATCTACCCAGCAGCTCTACTTCACCCCCCTACGTGGCTTTTTGGCTGAAAGAAGCAATAGTGAGTACTTCTTTCATCCTTCTGTCCCCCATCCTGGTTCCTTAATTGGAAAAAGCACTTTGGTACCACCTCTGTTACGCAGAAACCCATTGTTTGCTTAATCAGTACCACCCTGCCTAGCAGATCTCTGATTTAGAGGGCACCTACAAACACCCCTGCGCCGCCAGGCCCCTCTATAAAAAAGAATTATATTCTTTTTATTTCTTTCCTACTACTTTTCTACGTGAAATTATCCTACTCTACCCTTATTTTGAACCCTTATCACCTGTGTAGCTAAAAGGTACTAGCCTTGGCATCACAGAGGCTGACATCACATAATTAAGATTATTTCTTTCCTTGCTTCTCCTATTCTCTTTTCAGTTGTTGTATTTGGGGTGATAATAGTTCATCTAACCAAATCTAGGTTAGAAATCTTCAGTTGTTGTAATTGCCATAGTTTGTATTTGGGGTCTAATAGTCCATCTAACCAAACAAAGGTCCTTGCCAGGATCCAAAACTTTGTATCTTTAAACATCACCACCAACGACCTGTGCTCCACCTCCTTTTGACACTCTGCCAACTTCATTATTTTGTCATCTAGGTCAAACAAGAGGATATGGGTATCCAGATATCTTTGCATTGTCCTCTCCAGTCCGGCTCCCATTGCCCAACCACTTTCTCTTAGTTTTTCCCCTTTTTTATCTTATTAGCGCAGCTCCTGTTGTTTGCCTTATTGTTATATCTCTTCTGCCTTTAGGTGATTATTTCTTTCTCACATGCTCAGCAATTTTTTTTTAAAAAAAAACTGAGTAGAAATTATTTTTAGTCATTCAGGCAACTTTGGGGGATTTTGCTGAGCATGCTCAGTTTTGCTCAATTTTTATTACTGAGCCATTTTGTTGAAAAAAGTTAACATTTTGATTAACCCAAACAGTAGTTTTTTCTTTGGGTAAAATTACAAATTTTTGTAGTGCTAGATGAGCAAGGAATTGGCAGGTGGGACAGGCAAGTGAGCCTAGACATTCTAAGACCAAACACGGGGAGCTTGTATTACTGGCTCAAAAAGATGGGGGGGGGGGGGGGCAGATCTCTCAGTACAATTTAGAAAGAGAGAAAACAAGAAGAAAGAGAAATAGAACTCACCTGGCTCAGAGAGATGGGAGGAGGCAGATCTCTGCAAAGCCTGGAAGGGTCACTGTAAAATTGTCAGCCTCTGTGATGCCAAGGGCTAGTACCTTTTAGCTACACAAGGTGATAAGAGTGCAAATGATAGGTAGAGTGGGGTATTTTCACGTAGAAAAGTAGTAAAAAAGAAATGAAAAGAATATAATTCTTTTTTATAGAGGGGCCTGCTGGCGCAGGGGTGTTTGTAGGTGCTCTCTAAATCAGAGATCTGCCAAGCAGGGTGGTATCTGATTAAGCAAACATTGGGTTTCTGCGTAACAGAAGGTGGTACCAAAGTGCTTTCCAATTAAGGAACCAGAATGGGGACAGAAGGATAAAAGAAGTACTCACTATTTCTTCTTCTAAGCCAAAAGGCCACGTAGGGGTGTGAAGTAGAGCTGCTGGGTAGAGTTGGAAGGTTTCTACGCAGGAGCTGGACACTTTGAAGGTTGATTTTAAGATTGAACACCAAGAATAAAACAAGCAAGCAGAGCAGAGTAACTGAAATAAGACAGGACACGGCGTAACTGGTTGACTGTAATATAATATGATGATGATCAACTTTTGGCGTGGAAAGAGGGCTCTATATATACTAATTTCATTCATAGTAGAGGACCTTTCTGCCTGTGTGCGTGCAGTAACTGGATTTCAGCGCAATGTGGCCAATTTGGGAGATTGGCACTAACAGGGCTCATCCCAATGACACTGCTGGTCATTATTTCAGTGTCACAAGTGCTTTCCATGACCTTAATAACCTATTTAGTCATTGTAACCAAGGTACATAGCAAAACTGTTGAGTTTCTCATCTGTGACACACGCATCCGCAACACTCGCAGCAAAACTCCGCTGCGCTCGCTGGTGATACTTGCACTCTACCCGCGGAAAACATCCGTTAGGGTTCACGTTTGCTCCCTGAAGAATCCCATGCTTCCCCCTCTGCTCCTTAGTCAACCAACTATCCCGGTTCGCTCAAGTCTCAGCCAACGGCCACTACTCCAACGACTATACCTCGTGATCGTTGCTGCGCTCAGACTGCTCTCTTGAACCAAACTGTAAAGTCTTGGTCTCTTGGCTAGCCCTGAAGCTCATCCCTCAACCAAACACTCGCTCACTCATTTTCCTTTTTTTCTTCTTTCTCATCTCTTCTGTAGATCCAACTGGATTGGTTCCTTTTCCTTGTTCTAGGCTCTATTGATACCTTCTTCTGCTGCTCTTGCTGTTTGTCCATTTTTCTCTGTTCTTTCTCCCTTCTCTTCTTGTGTTTGATGTGATTTTGCTAATGTCTCTTTCCTTTTCTTCCTCCAATCTTTTCTTTTTAGCTCGCTCTCATACTACTCTCTCTCTCTCTGCTCGCTCTTCTCAAAAAGTCCTTGCTTCACTTACATTCTTCTATCAGATTAGCGTTATGCATCCTATACTCTCTCATCACTTCCCTCCATTCCATACCAATCCCGTCGGCTACTTCTATTTCTTTGTTGCTCTTCTTAATCTAGTCATTTTTCTTTGTACTGATTCATTTATTCTCTCAGTCTGGTTTTGGTTATTCAGAAATTAAATCTAAAACTCAACACGATTAACAGTCAAAATCCGCATAATAACCGCCAACCCCTGAACCCCCAAACCAGACCTAATCGCTTGTCGGGATGGATGCTATTAATCCTACTATCCTAAACACTACTATCAAGGCTATCCCGGTGCTCACCAAGGACAACTTCTCCACCTGGAGAACCAGAATCACGGCTCTCTTCAAACTTGGCGGCCTCAAGGACCAGATCTTGGACGGTCAGCCCGCTCTTGCCGAGAATGACAACACCATCTTGTGTGCCATAATTCTCGCCAAACTCTCCACCACTACCCACAACAACGTCGTCAATTCCGCAAATGAAGACGACGCCATCGAACTCTGGAAGAGCATCCAGAAGAGATTCATCTCCACCGAGCCATCCAATAAAGCTAGAGTATATAATTTGTTTGCCAATATCACTTTCAATGCCAGCAACATCGAGAAGTTTGTCACCAAAGTCTGTAGTTCCCTTGTAAAAATGGAAGACGTTGGTGTCCAAATTCCCGACAACATCCTCACCTACAACCTCCTTTGCAGACTTCCGAGCAATCTTGATGATATCAAGCAGAAGATTACCCACTCAAAAGATGGGGAGGACATCAAGCCTGAGTCCCTTATTGATCACCTAGAGATCCATATCAACAAGCTCAAGGTTTCATCCGCCAGCAAGGGGCACTCCGTCGGCGCCACCATGTTCACCAAAGAGGACCCCCGCTGCAAGACCAGAGCTCACAATCCCCACTCTCTCTCTCACACCAAAGAGAACTGCTGGATGCTGTATCCCAAGAAGCGCGCAGCCTTCTACGAGAAACACAATGGTTCCAATGTCAGCTCCTTTTCCACTTTCTTATCAAGCCATCCCAACATCTTCATCCTAGATTCTGGCTCCACTTCACATATGGTCTCTGACAGAAGCCTCTTCACCCGACTAGACAAAACCAAAAAAGGACTGATAAACACGAGCTGTGGTGCAAACACCTTGAAAATTGAAGGGAAAGGTTCAATCCGTCTTAGATTCAATAACAAGCTTTTCATCTTTCATAATTTCCTCTATGTTCCCAACATCACTGCAAATCTTTTGTCTCTACAACACCTTCTTCTTGAGCAATGCACTGTCAATTTCAGCGTGAATCACTTCTCCGTTTTTAAAAACAACAATCTTTTCCTAGACGGTCACTACCATCACAACATTCCTGTCATCAAACTTGAGCCAGACACCCATCACTCTCACCTCAGCTCCGCTGAACTGATCCATAAGGCCTTAGGGCACATGAGCTACAGGAGGATCAGAAGAAAGATCGGCATTCCAATCAAGGCCCCTGAAGCCTGCAAGACCTGCGCAGTGGTCAGGATCACCAAGGCCTCGTTCAAACACCAATCATCTAACACTTCCAAACCGTTTGAGGAGGTTCACCTCAACCTCATCGGACCAATCAGTCCCTTGTCGTATAAAAATCAAAAATACATCCTGACCATAGTGGACAGCAACACTTGTTTCTGTGCCGCGATTCCCTTATGCGCCAGATCTGACGTCTATGCAGCTGTCACTTTTGCCCTGGATGTCGAAGCCAAGAAATTTGGCTATTATCCCACTATCATCCACTCCGACCATGGAACAGAGTTCACTAACTCGCTCTTTGAAACCTACTGCAACAAAAACACCATCCGCCAACGTTTTTCTGAAGCTTATACACCTCAGCAAAACGGGCTTGCTGAAAGGTTCAACAGAACCATACTCAAGTCCCTGAAAACTATTTTGCTCGATTCAGGACTGCGTCAAAACCTCTGGAGTGAGATCCTAAGTGCTACCACGCTAACATTAAACCAAGTTCCAACTCACAGGAGCAAGAAATCTCCATATGAGCTCTTCAAGGGTCACTGCATACCCCTGAATTACTTCAAACCAATTGGCAACCCCGTGGCCTTCCTCTCCTCGCACAAGAATGTCAGCTTGCTACTATGACAGAGCCAACCTGACAAAGGTAACATAAATAGAGACATTATTACTACAATATTAAGACCCATTTATATGATGAATAATTTACAAAAAATCAGTTTACTTATTTTTATCCAATAAAGCTTAGCAAAGTCCTGGCACCATAAAAATAAGTAATAAATTAAAATAACAACTACTTTTTACAAAAATACTAAATAACTTCTAAACCTTGAGGATAACTTAGAATATTATGTCATATTCTGAATCCTCATGCAAATTAATGTAGGGTCCCTCACTGGAAGTACCCCTAAATTCCTACTCCTTCACCTTGAACCAATTACCCGTAAGAATTGGCCACAAATATATATCACATGGACATCACACACGTGTGTACTTGTTATATATGCATACTATATGTGAAATGACCAATTATGGACTTATAATTGAGGTGTTGTGTATAGTTTGGGAGTTAGGCCCAATTGGGGTTTAAACCTCCAACCCCGCGCGTGGATTATATAATCCAATTGGAAATTGGCCAAATGCGTGGAAATAGCTCATCCCCTAGTTACCACATATGTACAAGTGTAACTAGGGTAAAAGTAGATTCTACGTGGTTTATTTACAAGGTTTTATTAATAAAAACCTTGAATACATAAGAGTAACATAGCCGGCGTGGCCTTTAATGATTGGCCTTAGCCATTTGTGGCCCATTTGCGTCATTTGTGGCCCATTTCAGATACAATTACACGTCAGTGTTGCTATGTACCTTAGTTACAATAACTAAATAAGTTATTAAGGTCATAAAAAGCACTTGTGACGCTGAATTAATGACCAGCAGTGTCATTGGGATGAGCCTTGTTACTGCCAATCTCCCAAATTGGCCACATTGCGCTGAAAACCAGTTACTACACGCATACAGGCAGAAAGGTCCTCCACTATGAGTGAAATTAGTATATATAGAGCCCTCTTTCCACGCCAAAAGTTGTTCCCCATCATCAATTGTTATTACAGTCAATCAGTTACGCCGTGTCCTATCCTTATTTCAGTTACTCTGCTCTGTTTTGCCTGTTTTATCCGTGGTGTTCTCTTTAAATCAACCAACCTACGTGTCCAGCTCCTGCGCAGAAACCCTTCAATCTACCCAGCAGCTCTACTTCACCCCCCTACGTGGCTTTTTGGCTTAAAAGAAGCAATATTGAGTACTTCTTTTATCCTTCTGTCCCCATTCTGGTTCCTTAATTGGAAAAGCACTTTGGTACCACCTTCTGTTACGCAGAAACCCATTGTTTGCTTAATCAGATACCACCCTGCTTAGCAGATCTCTGATTTAGAGGGCACCTACAAACACCCCTGCGCCAGCAGGCCCCTCTATAAAAAAGAATTATATTCTTTTTATTTCTTTCCTACTACTTTTCTACGTGAAATTATCCTACTCTACCCTTATTTTGCACTCTTATCACCTTGTGTAGCTAAAAGGTACTAGCCCTTGGCATCACAGAGGCTGACAATTGGGGGTCTGGCCGGGAAATTACCAATATTCACTCGTGGTAATTGACTCCTGGTACTTATTCTTTCTACCTTTGCTTTTCACTCACGCAAAAAATTACCAAACCAACTAAAAATCATTTATAAAATAAATCCACTAAAAAATATCCTTCTGCTTTATTTTTTACGCATTCTTTTAGTGAACCAATACACTAAATCCCTCATTTCCACTCCTGAATTTATTCATCCTCCTTTTGACCAAATTGCCCACTTTGAATTAATCAAACACTATCTCAAAGTCCTCAGATTGCGCAAAGAAGAGGAAGTAGCTAACTATCAACCTTCTGATTGGGAAAAACTTATGCCTACAGAACAGTTTCAACTAGCTCTTTTCCACTCTCACCAACGTGCTCAAAAGGACACTGAACTTCTCATCAAACTCAACGCCATCAACAGAAGAAATCAAGAGAACAAGAGGCGTGCAGATCTTCAAAGAACTTTGGAATATAAACAACAGTTTTACAATAGTCAGTTTAATTCTTTTTTATCTCTAATAAAATTATTAAAATCACCAAAAATACTTATTCTTACGCTTGAATATCATCTAGTGTCTACCACTACTACTCCCAGCTCTTCCAACTCTTCTACCACGGCCCCAGCTACCTCTGTGGCCAATTCTATTACTCCACTTACGGCTCCACCAACCAGTAAGTTTATTAATTACGCCTATTTAATATTTTGTGGCCCTTTTCACTAATATGTCCCGTGAAAATAGTCCTGTCAGGAAGTCTACCAGGGCTCACAAGCCTGATCTCCACGGCCCCTTACCCCCGGCCACTAGGCAACCTAGAGCCAGAGAAGTTGCCCCAGAACTTGGCATTCAAGAAGAAAGCCCCCAGTCACTCCAATCCTCAAGCCATGGACGTGGACGTGGAACCAACCCCTTCCACCTCCTTGGCCAGTACCCAGAAACCCCAGACGGAGGAAGAGGACCTGGAAATCCAGGTGATAGGTATGTCCAACGAGGACAAAATAGCCAGATTGGTCAAGATACACGTGGCCAACCATCAAAAATTCGTGGAAGCCCAGAAATCCAAGGCCACCCAGGAGATGATGCTGAATCCTTTAGGACTAGCCCAGAAGAGTCAGAAAGAGCTACAGAAGTTTATCTCCAAAAAAGAAGCGGAGGAGTACACAAAAGGATGGAACCCTTGGGAGGAAAAGAGAGTATTGTTTCCTCACACAGCCAACAAGAACAAGGGAAAGAATATGAGCAGTCTTTCTATGAACAACCGTCAACAATCCTCAGAAGTGGAAGAAATTGGCCAACATCAGCAGCGCCATAACCAGCTTTTACAACAGCTTAGATTAGGTTTTTCTGTCCTAGATAATTCTCTTACAATTGCGCATAATAATATTCTTTTGTTAGATAAAAATGCTAAAACACGCCACAAAACTGTTTTAGAATTTTTAAATAAGGCTCCTCCTCCGCCTGAATCTTTAGAAAATTATATGTCTAGCTCTTCTCTCATTTTAAATCAATTGTCCAAATTTCTTAACTCACCTAAGTCTGTCTTTACGCATAATGAACCTGATTTTCACGTTAAAACTTCTGAGCCAAAGATCCCTAATGTGCCCAAAAAATTAGAAGAACTTGAAGATGAACATTCCAAGTATTCTAATAATGATTTGGCGGATAAAATTTACAGATTAGAAGACATGTTTCATGCTAATACTGAACATATAATTAACAGAATTAATAAAAATGTCATTAACACTTTACACGCCCAAAATGTGAAATTAGAACTTGAACAAATGGACTTGAAAAGAATGATGATTGAACTACAAGCTCAAGTAGCCTTAGTATCTGATCAAAAAAACAAGAATGTTAATGGAACTCTTTTATTAAAGCATCTGCTAGACGTGAAATTTGAATTAGCAGACTTAATTAAAGAAATCCCTACCAGAGCTATTCCTGCTAATAACTCCACGCCCAAATATAACAACCCTTATATGGAAACCATACCTGAAAATAATGGAGGAAATAATAACAACTATCCTCATAATAATCAACAACAAAACAATAATAGTCAAACCAACTATACTAAATATAATAGCAGTCCACCCATGCCTCTTAACAATTACCCTCCTAATAATTCCCCTAGTCATAATAACCATCATAATGGGAGCCAATGCAGTCATGCTCATTCCTCACGTAACCAAGTATACAGTAACAATACTAACAACTTTATAGACCCTTCCCTTCTGAATAAATTGTTGCCACCAATTAAAGAATGGACCAAATTCTCAGGAGAGGGAGATTATGACCATATTAACTTCATTAAATATATTGATCATATATTAACAGTCTACAGAGCTCCTGATGAATCTATCCTTACAAGATTGCCCAGATTATTTGAAGGAGTAGCCTTTGACTGGTTAATTAGTAAACAAGCTACCATGGGACAACAATCTTGGCCAGCTTGGAAAGAATTGATCAAACAACAATTTGGCACCAGACTCTGGGAAAAGAAAATGCGCAGAGCTTTTGAGAATGACTATTTTGACCCAGTCAAACATAATCCTCATCAATGGTGCCTGAACCAGAAAAAGAGAATTGAATGCATTTATCCTAAATTAGATCAGGAACAAATAAATGATTTAATACTTAATCAAACTAAAGGCAGCCTAGAACATAATGTCAGATGTAGAATCAATGACATGGATTGGTACTTATCCACTCTTATAGGTGTCATGGAAGAAGTGGTAGAAATGACTGGGATCAATAAGAAGCACAATCCTTCTGATAAAAAGGATTACACTCCTAGAACAGATCCTCCCAAAAAGTTAGAATCTAAGCCAGCTGAACTCATTAGAAAAGAAAAGACTCCTACGTGTTGGAATTGTGGAGAAACTGGCCACAGAAGTACTGAATGTACCAAACCTAGGAGAAAAATCAATAATGTGCAGGCAAGCCCTGATTCAGATTCTGAAGGTACCTTTGATATCATACAACAAGAGCCCTGTGATACACATTATGGTCAAGATGATGATGACTCAGAATCTAGTGGTCATGCAGTGTTGGTAATTAATGCTGATATTGGAAATGACTTCAGCATTAATACCATCCACGGTGAATCTAACTTACCCCAGAAATGGGAAGACAATATGGATATTGGTCATATATCTGATGCTAAGCTATTAACTAACAAACCTGAGGAAGGAAGGTGTTACACTCTAGGAAAAACCAGTTACACTAAGGTTATTTTCAGAGACTTAGCAGTTAAGACACTATTAGATATAGGAGCTTTTTGTTCTTGTGCCAGTGCTACATTTTTGCAACAAATATACCCTGAATGGCGCAAACATTTATTACCTGTTCCCAAAGCTACATTTAGCAGTTATAACTCCACCATGAAACCCATTGGTGTCATAAATTTGCCCTTAATATTCCCTCACACTAAGGGATCCCTCAGATTAAGTGTAGAATTTGTAGTACTTTCAGATGCTATTTGTGACTACCTTATACTAGGTAATGATACCTTTTGCATGTATGGTATTGACATTTTCCAGTCCAAAGATAGATATTTTACCATTGGAGGAGATTGGAAAAGAAAATACCATGCAATATTCATTCTGAGACTATTGTCCCTGTTTCTCAGGAACCTGACCCCAAGGAATTAGAAGATTTTAATCAAGAATATATGTCCCAAGCTGCTATAAGTGACATACTAACCAATGCCCAAATATTAGATGTTCTTAAAGTATGCTACAAGAAGAAAGAAGCTTTCTGTACCACTGAAGAACCCATTGGCAATGTCACAGGACATGATATTAAATTAGAATTAACTTGTGAACCTCCTTACCCACCTGCTCTTAGAAAAGCAGCCTACCCTTCTAGCCCTAAATCTAGAATAGCCTTAGAAGCACACATTAAAGAGCTTATAGATTTACGTGTTCTTAGAAAAGTGGGCCATAATGAGCAAGTGGAAATTACTACCCCAGTTATTATTGCCTGGCATAATGATAAGTCTAGGATGGTTGGAGATTTTAGAGCTTTAAATAATTACACTAAAGCTGATAACACTACAAACATTTCTAATTTTACCCAAAGAAAAAACAACTGTTTGGGTTAGGCAAAATGTTAATTTTTTTCAACAAAATGGCTCAGTAATAAAAATTGAGCAAAACTGAGCATGCTCAGCAAAATTCCCTAAAGTTGCCAGAATGAATAAAGTTTATTTCTGCTCAGTTTGTAAAAAAAAAAAAAATGCTGAGCATGCTCAGTATAGCTTATTTTTCACTTCTGACCATTTTTTGTAAAATTGGGTATATGTTTTGCCCATCCCAAGTTCACATTTTCCTTCTGGGTAGAATTGTAAATGGATGTAGTGTAATTATCCCATTCCAAGAATTGACCATTCTCTGCATAATTTATCCAAAGCTAAGTACATAACCTGTATGGATGTTCTTAAAGGGTTTCACCAGATACCTATTGAACTTAATAGCCGCCAATTTATGAGAATTATCTGCCATCTTGGTGTTTTTGAATACCTCAGGATGCCCTTTGGAATTAAGAATGCACCTTCTCATTTCCAAAGAATGATGGACTCTATTTTTGGATCTTTTATCCGCCAGTGTTGGATGATGATATATATTGATGATATAATCATTTATTCAGATGACTGGGAAACACATGTAGAAAAGATAAAAATAGTATTAGAAACTTCCATTAAAGCTGGTCTAAAAATGTCTATTAAAAAGTGTAATTTTGGATATGGTGAACTTAAAGCTTTAGGACACATTGTTTCTGGTCTGTCCCTAGCTATTGACCAAAATAAAGTAGCAGCTGTAATGCTCAAACCTATGCCTCAGAATATCACTGAAATGCAATCTTTCCTTGGATTTTGTGGTTATTATAGGAAACATATTGAGAAATTTGCTATTTTAGCCAAGTCATTGTATGAGTTATGTAATAAAGAAACCATTTATGAAATGACTCACCCTAGAGTACTAGATTATGAACAACTGAAGCTAGCCCTTACTAATGCTCCTGTGCTAGCTCAACCAGATTATAATTTACCCTTTATTTTATACATAGATGCTTGTCTAGATGGCTTAGGCGCTGCCTTACACCAAGAATTCTTAATTGAAGATAAAATGGTAGAAAAACCAGTCCTGTTTATTTCAAGAAAAATTAAGCCAACAGAGAAAAGGTATGGAGCCAGTCAAATGGAATGTTTAGCCCTTGTATGGTCCCTAGAGAAGTTACATTATTATCGTGAAGGTAGTAGAATTGTTGTAGTCACTGATTGCACAGCAGTTAAAACACTTATGAACATGCAGACACCTAATAGGCATATGTTAAGATGGCAAATTGCTATCCAGCAATACAGAGGACATATGACTATTTCTCATAAAGCTGGTAAAAAGCATAGTAATGCTGATGGATTAAGCAGATGGGCTCTACCAAACACTCCAGATAACCCTGCCTGGGATCCTGAAGATGAAGACATATTCCCCATTTTAGGAATACATGTTTGTGATTTAGATGAAGCCTACTATACTATTATCAAAGATAGTTACCAGTCTAATCCTGAATTTGTCAAATTAATAGACATACTTAGCAATGAAAACAGCTCCCATGAATTGATTGCTAGTTTACCTCCCTGGTTATCCAAACCCTACTCTTCTGGTAAGTTCTCTCTATTAGGTGGAATATTATACTTCAAGGAAAGGCATTCCAGTGTAATAGTATTATGTGATCAACTTCAGATTGATGCCCTTATGAAAGAATGCCATGACAATATTGGTGCTGGACATTTTTCAGAAGAAAGAACTATTGAAAGAGTTAGAACTACAGCGTGGTGGAATAATTGGCCTAATGAAGTAGCTACTTATATAAAATCCTTTGAAACTTGCCAGAAATCAAATAAGCAAACAGGTAAGAGATATGGGCTACTTTAAACCATCCAAGAACCTACCAAAAGATGGGAAATAATAAACATGGATTTTGTTACAGGTTTACCTCCTGAAGGGTCTTACTCCTTTAACTCTGTACTAGTGGTTGTGGACAGATATTCAAAAAGGGCCAGATTTATTCCTAACCACAAAGATGATACAGCTATGGAAGTGGCTTTACTATTTTGGAATAGAATTATGGCTGATGTAGGAATACCCAAAATAATCATTAGTGATAGAGACCCCAAATTTACTTCTGAATTTTGGAGAAATTTACATGATATGTTAGGCACTAAATTAGCTTTTTCCACTGCTTACCACCCCCAAACTGATGGATTAGCTGAAAGAATGATCCAAACTCTGGAAGATATGCTCAGAAGATTCTGTTCTTTTGGCTTAGAATTCAAGAACAGTGATGGTTACACTCATGATTGGGTTAGCTTACTTCCTGCTTTAGAAATAGCTTACAACAGTAGTAAACATTCTTCATCCAAAGAAATCCCTTATATTTTGGAAAGAGGATGGATACCCAGAATGCCCAAAGACCATATTAACAACAAATTACCACATGTACATCCCACTTCCTTAGACTTTAAAAGAATGCTTGATATAACACATGAACATGCTAAGAAATGTGTGCAAGATGCAGCTGAATATAATAAGCTAAGATGGGATAAAAGTCATAAAGAACCCTCCTTCCAAATTGGGGACAAAGTCTTATTGTCCACTTTAAATTTTAATAACTTGGGAGGGAACAGGAAACTTAAACCTTCCTTTGTTGGACCTTTTACCATTAAGCAATTACATGGAAAAAATGCTGTGGAAGTAATTTTAACAGATGAATTTTCCAGAAAACACCCTGTTTTTCCAGTTAGCTTAATCAAGCCTTACACTAGTAGAGGCACAGATACCCCTGTAATAACACCTGTACCTGTAACTATAATTGAACCTCTAGACACCTCTAACTTTAAAGTACATAAGATATTAAAGGATAAGAAAGAAAGGATCAATGGGAAAGATATTAGACTCTACTTAGTAAGGTATAAAGGACAATCAGCAGACAAGGATGAATGGATTCCTGAAGATAACATACCAGATGGTCCCATACATCTACGCAATTATAGAGCCTCCAAGATAAATTGAGAATTTTTTTTTTTTCACTACAGACAAATAGAGTGAATTTCATTTTCTGAAGTCTCATTTTAAAGGGAGGGAATGTCAGCTTGCTACTATGACAGAGCCAACCTGACAAAGGTAACATAAATAGAGACATTATTACTACAATATTAAGACCCATTTATATGACTAATAATTTACAAAAAATCAGTTTACTTATTTTTATCCAATAAAGCTTAGCAAAGTCCTGGCACCATAAAAATAAGTAATAAATTAAAATAACAACTACTTTTTACAAAAATACTAAATAACTTCTAAACCTTGAGGATAACTTAGAATGTTATGTCATATTATGAATCTCCATGGAAATTAATGTAGGGTCCCTCACTGGAAGTACCCCTAAATTCCTACTCCTTCACCCTGAACCAATTACCCGTAAGAATTGGCCACAAATATATGTCACATGGACATCACACACGTATGTACTTGTTATATATGCATACTATATGTGAAATGACCAATTATGGACTTATAATTGAGGTGTTGTGTATAGTTTGTGAGTTAGGCCCAATTGGGGTTTAAACCTCCAACCCCGCGCGTGAATTATATAATCCAATTGGAAATTGGCCAAATGCGTGGAAATAGCTCATCCCCTAGTTACCACATATGTACAAGTGTAACTAGGGTAAAAGTAGATTCTACGTGGTTTATTTACAAGGTTTTATTAATAAAAACCTTGAATACATAAGAGTAACATAGCCAGCGTGGCCTTTAATGATTGGCCTTAGCCATTTGTGGCCCATTTGCGTCATTTGTGGCCCATTTCAGATACAATTACACGTCAGTGTTGCTATGTACCTTAGTTACAATAACTAAATAGGTTATTAAGGTCATAAAAAGCACTTGTGACGCTGAATTAATAACCAGCAGTGTCATTGGGATGAGCCTTGTCAGTGCCAATCTCCCAAATTGGCCACATTGCGCTGAAAACCAGTTACTACACACATACAGGCAGAAAGGTCCTCCACTATGAGTGAAATTAGTATATATAGAGCCCTCTTTCCACGCCAAAAGTTGTTCCCCATCATCAATTATTATTACAGTTAATCAGTTACGCCGTGTCCTGTCCTTATTTCAGTTACTCTGCCCTGTTTTGCCGGTTTTATCCGTGGTGTTCTCCTTAAATCAACCATCCTACGTGTCCAGCTCCTGCGCAGAAACCCTTCAATCTACCCAGCAGCTCTACTTCACCCCCCTACGCGGCTTTTTGGCTTAAAAGAAGCAATAGTGAGTACTTCTTTTATCCTTCTGTCCCCATTCTGGTTCCTTAATTGGAAAAGCACTTTGGTACCACCTTCTGTTACGCAGAAACCCATTGTTTGCTTAATCAGATACCACCCTGCTTAGCAGATCTCTGATTTAGAGGGCACCTACAAACACCCCTGCTCCAGCAGGCCCCTCTATAAAAAAGAATTATATTCTTTTTATTTCTTTCCTACTACTTTTCTAAGTGAAATTATCCTACTCTACCCTTATTTTGCACTCTTATCACCTTGTGTAGCCAAAAGGTACTAGCCCTTGGCATCACAGAGGCTGACAAAGAAACTGTCCAAGCTTGAACCACGTGGCGAAATGGGAAAACTCATTGGCTTCAATCCAGAGCTGAAGTCTTACCGAATTCTCGCGGATGACGGCCGCATCATCAACTCCAAGAGTGTTGATTTTCTCAACTTCATACCGTCTGCTTCCAACCCCTCCGAGCTCAATGAACTGATAATTGAACAACAATCCAAAAAACCCATAGTCCAACCCGTCAAAGTGCCTGAAGACGAGGAGGAGGAAGGAGAAGATATCAACATCACACAGGAGGAAGAAGACGAACTTGAAGGTACTCACAATCAATCTGACTCTTTAGACTCTGAAGACAACTCCTTTGTAGACGCAGAAGACGTGATCAGAACCCTGACTCCAGCTCCTGAGCCTGCTGTGGGCCGAATTCTCCGTGATCGAACTCTGCAAGTCCGACCGGTGAAATACTCTCACTTTTCCAAAGATCCTAAGACCTTCAAGAAGGCCGTCTCCTGCCCAAACAAGGACAAATGGAAGCAGGCAATAGACTCAGAGCTCGACAACATCAAGGAACACCAAGTTTGGGTCGATCAAATGGACCAGCCCAAGAAGGTGCTCTACTCCACTTGGGTTTTCAGAACCAAACCCGCCACTAGCTCCTCTCCCGAAAAACAGAAAGCACGCCTGTGCATCCAAGGCTTCTTGCAAAACTTTGGCAAAGATTTCTTTGAAACCTTTGCACCCACCGGAAAATTCCCCTCTCTGCTGACTCTTCTAGTTCTTGGTATTGATCTGCAACTTCCCATCAAGCAGTTTGACGTAAAAAGCGCCTTTTTGTTTGCACCTCTTGAGGAGGAAATCTACATCAAAACTCCCGAGGGCTCCTCCAGGAAGGCGCCTTATCTCAAACTGGAAAAATCGCTCTACGGGCTCAAGCAGGCCCCTAAGAACTGGTTCAAAACCCTCACTAGCTGGTTCAAGGAGATCGGCTACAACCCCTCTGTCTTGGATGCCTGCCTCTTTATCCACAGCAAGAAGAACTCCTTTATCTTCTTCCATGTGGATGACCTCATTGTGGTGGGTCAGACCGACAGGTTCGAGAAATCCTTTCTAGCTAGATTCCCCAACTCCACCGCGCATTCTCCCGACACGCTCCTTGGAATGAACCTCAACTTCTCCTCAGACTCAGTAGAACTCTCCCAACCAGCTCTCATCTCAAAAGGTCTAGAAATGCTGGGCTTGTCTGACTGTCCTCCTGTGAAAACCCCACTGACTCCGGCCAGTCAGCTGCACTCTGCTACGGATGAAGATCACAAAGCCTTCCTAGCTCTTGGGGTCAATTACCGCTCTTATACCGGCATGCTCAACTACTTGGCATGTTCAACTCGCCCAGGTCTAGCCGCCGCTGTTTCCATTCTGTCTCACTTTAATCAACAACCGGGGTTGTCAAACTGGCGCGAAGTCATTCACTGCTGGAAGTACCTGAAAGGAACCAGCAATTTTGGCCTAATGCTCAAGTCCGATAAGGAATAACTCATTGACAGACTGAACTACTACACCGACGCCACTTGGGCCAAAGATCAAGAGACACGCATCTCCCAAAGAGGCTTGCTTGCCTTTTGGAAATCCTGCCCTATCCTCTGGAACAGCAAGCGCCAGAGAAATATCACCCTATCATCCACCGAGTCTGAGATGAACGCCTTATCTGACGGCGAGCAAGAAAGCCAGTGGCTTCAATTTCTCGTTGAGGAGCTTTGGAGCAAGAAACTGGCACCTACCCTGTTCAACATTGACAACAAGGGGCTATTGGAGAAGCTCAGGAATTTCGGATCCAACTTGAAGACCAAGCACCTCGACATTAAAATCAAGAATCTCAGAGACAAATACAAGAAAAAAGAAATACACGTTCAACTCATCTCCTCAGACGACATGCTGGCCGAATCGCTGACAAAAGCCGCACCTCTTTCCTCAGTCAAGAAGCTTCAAAGCAAGTGCCTAACAGCTCAATCAGCATCAAAAACCAAGGGCTGTTGAGTTTCTCATCTGTGACACGCGCATCCTCAACACTCGCAGCAAAACTCCGCTGTGCTCGCTGGTGATACTCGCACTCTACCCGCGGAAAACATACGTTAGGGTTCACATTTGCTCCCTGAAGAATCCCACGCTTCCCCCTCTGCTCCTCAGTCAACCAACTATCCCGGTTCACTCAAGTCTCAGCCAACGACCACTACTCCAACGACTATACCTTGTGATTGTTGCTGCGCTCAGACTGCTCTCTCGAACCAAACTGTAAAGTCTTGGTCTCTCGGCTAGCCCTGAAGCTCATCCCTCGACCAAACACTCGCTCACTCATTTTCCTTTTTTTTCTTCTTTCTCATCTCTTCTGTAGATCCAACTGGATCGGTTCCTTTTCCTTGTTCTAGGCTCTATTGATACCTTCTTCTTCTGCTCTTGCTGTTTGTCCATTTTTCTCTGTTCTTTCTTCCTTCTCTTCTTGTGTTTGATGTGATTTCGCTAATGTCTCTTTCCTTTTCTTCCTCCGATCTTTTCTTTTTAGCTCGCTCTCATACTGCTCTCTCTTTCTCTGCTCGCTCTTCTCAAAAAGTCCTTGCTTCACTTACATTGTTCTATCAGATTAGCGGTATGCATCCTATACTCTCTCATCACTTCCCTCCATTCCATACCAATCCCATTGGCTACTTCTACTTCTTTGTTGCTCTTCTTAATCTAGTCATTTTTCTTTGTACTGATTCATTTATTCTCTCAGTCTGGTTTTGGTTATTCAGAAATTAAATCTAAAACTCAACAAACACTGACGTGTGATTGTATCTGAAATGGGCCACAGATGACGGAAATGGGCCACAAATGGCTATGCCCAATCTTTAAAGGCCACCCTGGCTGTGTTAATATTAGGTATTCAAGGTTTTTATTACTTAAACCTTGCAAATCTGTCATGTAGAATCTACCTGTACACTTGTTATGCTTGTACAGTGCCCTCCCAGATGTTTATGGCCCACTTCATTTGATTCCCAAAGCTCAACGCACAAGGTTGAAGTCATACAGGGTTGGCAAAATTATAGAGAATGGTTTCAAAAGAATGAATATAAAAAAATCAAATCTGTCTTCATTACCTTCAAATTTATACTATTTTTTCCAGTAATCTCCCATTTTGATGAAGTTTTAATAGTTTTCCAAAAAAATCAAAAAAATCAGAATGAATAGAATGACATATAAGAAAAATGATAATGAATGAAAGATGAAGAAAAAATGACTTTCAGGACTTTTTATATCAGCTTTGATTGGGTATTAACCAGTCCTGATTTGCACTGGAAGCAACAAAAATATCCATTTCTGATGGTTTTGGCCACACACTCAAGATTGGAAAGTTTTTGGGGTTCATTTTTTCATTTATTTTCATTTCTTTCACATGCCATACTACCCATTGTGATTTTCATTTATTTTTTTGGAAGATTATTAAAGATTTTGAAGCACTGTCAATTGATATGAAAACACATGTAAATTTTTTGTTGATGCAAATAATTTTTATTTTTTGAGAATCATTCTTTTGAAACCATGCTCTATGATTTTGCCAACCCATCACGACTTGAAACTTATATTTTGAGTATTGGGGATCAAATGAAGTTGGCCATGAACATCTGGTAGGGCACTGTACATACCTGGTAACTAGGTAATTGCCTATTTCCACGCATTTGGCCAATTTCCAATTGGATTATATAATCCACGCGCGGGGTTGGAGGTTCAAACCTCAATTGGGCCTAACTCTCAAACTATACACAACACCTCAATTATAAGTCCATAAATGGTCCTTTCACATACAGTATGCATATATATCAAGTACATACGTGAGTAATGTGCATCTGTGACACGTGGGTGTGGCCAATTGTTGCAAGTAATTGGTTCAAGGTGAAGGAGTAGGAATTAGGGGGTACTTCCAATGAGGGACCCTACATTATTTTACATGAGGGTTCACAATATGACATAATATTCTAAGTTATCCTCAAGGTTTAGAAGTTATTCACACTTTCTGTAAAAAGTGGTTATTTACTTTAGTTCTAACTTATTTTTAAGGGTCCAGAACTTTGTTAAGGGTTTTGGGTAAAAATAAGGTTACTAGTTATTATTCTTACTTTTATGTGTTACTATGGTTACCTTATGATTATTCCTTATTATTATAATTATTTCATGTCTATTTGGTATCAATTATTAGCATATGTACTATTGGGGGGTATCAAATATACCAAATCCACAATTAGAAACCAGTCAGTTATCCAAAAATCTTTTTCTTCATTAATGGATTCAAAATGGTGATTGATGAGCAACAAACATGTTTTAAAAATGATGGTTTTGAAAACCAGTCAATTACATAAGTGTGGATTTGCTTATATTTGATACCCCCTATTTTCAGGGTTTGTACATATGGTAATAATGTTGTTTTTATTTTTCATGTATTTTCATTAATTTCTATATTACTAGTGTTGCTTTGTCAGGTTGTCTCTGACTCAGTAGCAAGCTGACAAAAATGAAGACTAAAGAGGGAGTGTGCCATGTGAGTCAGAGCACTACAAGAAAATCTGCTTCAACTGCCACCAGTTGACATGCAGTTACTTTGATTTTACTTCTGCTGTTACTTGAATCTTACTCAAATAACACTTCAAAACAACTTCAATGCACAGTCACTGTGCATTGTGCACAGTGACTGTGCAAGAAAAATTTTTTTTGAATTAACTTGGAAGTAAAAGGGGTAGTAAGATGGGATTAACCTGCATGTCAACTGGTGGCAGTTGAAGCAGATTTTCTTGTAGTGGAGGTTTTTGAACCCAGCTGGAGGAGGGGTTTGCAGTCACCAAGTCAATAACTTGGTTTTTAAGCTCGGCCAGAAAGTCACATCACTTGGTAGTCAAGATTGACTACCAAGCTAACATCTTGGTTGTCAAGATTGTCTTCCAAGCAAACTTCTTGATGGTGAAGCTTTCTCATCAATATGTTTCACTTTGTATTCCAGGGATTAGGTTTTGCTGTGAAAATGCATATAGTGATATTTAGGGCAAGCCTAAATGAACACAATAATTTACTACATGTACACCGAGCTTTTGGTGTGCCAACATTCATACACCAAGAAACCTGGGGTACAGCACTTAAGAACATCAAAAACAATGGTGTGGACATGTGAGCATACCAAAAACTTTGGTGTAAATGCAAGAAAGTATGTAAAGAGCAAGGATATTGGTGTGCAGGGTCTTGTACACCATGTTTTATGGTGTTCAAAAGTGGCTTGCACCAAAAGTGAATGAAGTCTACTCAAATTTTCACCCCAAATTTGCATTGAAGAGCACGCTAGTGCTTTTCTTTAGTGACAAACTTGGTTCAAGGGTGTGGACACACCAAGAATATCTGAGGTAGGAAAGGTTATACCCCTTTCAAAAAGTAGTGATTTATCTCAAATTGGTGTTTGGTGACAATGCACACCAACCTGTTTGGTGTATCTTGACTCTGAACACCTGAGATTTTGGCCATTTTGGTGTGCATTATACCATACACCGAATGTACTGGTGTACACTATGGTTTGCACCAAATGGCCTTGGTGTGCATCAAGTTTCACACCAAACATTTTGGTGTGCACACCTACTGTACCCCTTTTTGCTGTCCATGAAGTATTAATAAATTATTGGTGTGCATTAAAGCTGCCCCTGAATTTATTCTGTTTTGTAATAATCCAGAGTTTTGAGAGGAAAAAAATTACTGAATTTTTTGCCAGTTACTGAGAGTGTCAGCCCTAGAGATACTTCAGGTATCCAAAGGACTGCTATTTTTACTTTAATACATGAATAACTTCTTCAATAATTATGAATATTAATATATTATTTCAGAAATGAACTTTTCATGTAAAAGTATGTAGGGTCACCCACTGAGAGTACCCCTTAATTATTACTCCCTCTGGTACTTTGTCTATTCTCAAAGTACCACAAGATGAAAATACTTAAAAATAAATAAACCAAATATGCTAATATTAATTACAAGCATATTTAGGCGCTGAGAAAGAATAAACAAGGTTGTACAACAATATAAAACCTTTTATTCCCAGGCTGAGAATTTATTTCTACCAGGAATGTACTATTTATAGAAATTCCCAAGTAGTAGAAATAGAATTACCCTTTCCATAGAAGTGTGGGTAATTCTTTTAATTCATTATCCTTATTAGTGTGGCTTCATGAGTAAATGGTTCATAAACATACTC
>PGCI01000585.1:0-25066 GCA_002873125.1 Puccinia coronata f. sp. avenae | reverse complement strand
CTCTAATTCATCCACAATCTGCTCTGACAATTCACCAACTGTTGCCACATTGGAAGGAAAAAGAAATGACAATTTTATTCCTGATTTGATATGTTTGGTGGTAGTCCAGATAAAGTAAAATAGAAAGATATGTGCTTGTTGAATTGCTTGGATATGTTCCCTGACATGTCCTCAGCATAAAGGGTTATTGGAACATGGTGTATAATCATCTGTCCTTCTTTTTCTCTCCAAGGATTGGGGAACATAATTTTATCTTCTGTGTAGCCATCTGATTCTGAATTGAACCAAATGGAAATAAAGAATGAAAAAGGATACCAGGAAGAGCTATAAGAGATTCCTGATGCATACCATGTAAAGTAATTCTGCACTCCTGGGCCAAAGGCTTACCATTGTGGTAAGCCAACCCTGAATAAATACAACTTTTGAGGGGTTAATTATGTGGTCAAAAGCACAGGTGGCCAAGGCTCAAGGGGGTTACAGAAATACATCAAGTAATCAGGCCCCAAATCAGGATCCAGAAAACACAACACAATCACACACCTGTCACACACAACAATCCAACCACAACTCAACCTGTAGTCCCACAATCCCCCTTTTGAATATTTTCTCTTGTTCAAGCCCCTCTTTTCCTCCATGATTTTCCACCGTTTTCCATTGTATTCCATCAACCACAACTCAGCCCCTTCCCCATGTATTTTCCACTATTCCATTATATTCTATGATGTCATTTCATTCCACCAACCACAACTCAGCCACTTCTTCTCAATTTCTACTCATTTCTTTGTTCCATTTCCTTCCATGAAACACAAGCCAGCCAGTTTAGCCTTTCTAGTTGAACTAGAGCTCAAGGCGGCTGCGCCGCTGTAGGGTCACAGTTCAATTCAGTGTCTTTGGTTCTTTTATTTCAACACAATGTCTTCCTGTTAACTGCGGGTTTTTAAACAACTAATCAAATCCTCAGGACTGATCAATTCTCATTTTTGTTGTGAGACATCATCCTGCCACTTTCCATTTCACTTTATTTTTATTCTTTATTCTTCAAATCACCCTCCACTCCCTTTTAACCTCTTTCTTAATTGATTCTTTTTCCCATCCTGTTTGTGCACAGCCTCATTGGACTCTCACAGCAATGTTATTGCTTTGGGCTGACAAAGCTTTTCTCCCATAGTGAGGCTTGTCATTATGTGACAATTTCAACATCATGTTTCACAATCCAGTGCAAAGAAACAATCAGCTCAACATCAGCTCAGCTATGATTCACCTGTGTTCTGGGTCTGTTGCATGGTGAATGCATAATTTCCACACCAGCACATCTCTTATTGGCAATTTTTACTGCCCATGTCTAGCATGATTTCCATGGTGCACACAACACAAGTAAAAATTTTGCATCTGCATCAGGACAACCCCCATGAATCCCATCTTTAACTCAATTTTTATTTTTGCTCAAGCCACTGTTTCCTGCCAGGAATTTTCCACCTGATACACAAAACAAAATCAGCACATAGCTCCTGCACTCAAATATCTCTGGATTCCCTTCTTTGGATCTTTCTTGAGAATCTGTTTGTGCACCACATTGACAACCCCTTTCTGTCTGCTTGGTTTGACAACAAACATATCCTCTAAATTTGACATGAGTGAAAGAGTCACATAGAACTCTCCATGAGAAAACACTGTTTTTTTGCATGGACAAATGTGTCAAATGTGTTTTAAACACATTGGTGTTTAGGTAGGGACCCACAAAGGAGAAAGTTTGGCCTTGTGCCTTGTTTACCAACTCTGCATAAGCTGCAGTGGCGGGGAACTGATTATACCTGTGAACTCAAATATGACTTTGGCAATCCTTTGCAGTGCAGTTTGACTTGAGGCAGCATTATTTTCCCGCCAAGGATTAACAGACCTGTCATGAGGACTTCTTTCAAATAGCTGCAATTGCTTTACTCTAACATCATTGAATTAAAACTAAAAATTCCACCATTAAAGTTCATATTGTGTGTCACTACCACTGGCATTCCTGACTTCACCTTGATGATGTGTTCTGGTGTTCTGCTGAAGGAGATTGCATTCAAGCATTTTTTTATGAACATCTCCGCAGCCCCTGACCGTGCCAGGCTATCTGCTCCAGACTGGAGCAGATCCAGCTGACAAGTAATCACAGCGCGCTGGACGCAAAGGTGGACAACAGCGGCGGCGCCACGGCCGCAGAGGCCGTTTTACACAATTGCACAGCTCATGAAAGAAGCGTGCAATCCGCTGCCGGCCGATTTTATTGGGTGTGCAGCGGTTGCAGGCTTGGCGCGCAGCGGTTGCACACCGTTTTCTATCAGTGTGCCAACTCTGGGCGCCCGTGCTTGCACGGTTGCATGTCATGGGGTGTGTGGCTGTGCACATGTCGCACTCCGAATAGAAGCCGCCAGCACATACCTGCTTGCCGGGAGGGAGCTCTCAGCAAGCAGGTCTGTCATGCTGGCTGAGAGCACTCAGCAAGCAGGTCTGTACATGCTGGCTGAGAGCACTCGGCAAGCAGGTTTGTACCTGCTTGCCAAGAGCACTCGGCGAGCAGGTTTGTACCTGCTTGCCGAGGGCACTCGGTGAGCAGGTTTGTTCCTGCTTGCTGAGAGCACTCGGCGAGCAAGTTGTACCTGCTTGCCGAGAGCACTCGGCGAGCAGGTTTGTACCTGCTTGCCGAGGCACTCGGTGAGCAGGTTTTTACCTGCTTGCTGTGAGAATTAGGAAAACCAAGATTTATTTATTATTAGAGTCTGTTTGTTAAAGGCTATGTACAATGTTGTGTCAAGAGAGAGAAAGAGAGAAGAGAAAGTGCACGGGAGGCGTGCTGAACTGACCTAAACAGGGACAACTTAGGTAGACAAGAGATAAGACCGTGTGGTTGGATAAGGAGGATAGAGGACAGAAGAAAGTGCGTGATGCAAAATGAGAAGAAGAAATAGCACGAGGCTGGTGAAGAAACAGAAAGGGAGCGACGCTTATAGCGACTGATGAAAGAAGAAAGCTGTGAATGCTCTGGGCACGCAGAAGGTGGTGGAAGTAAAAAAGTGTGTAAGCTCTGGGTCAACGAACAAGGCTCAGATAAGGTTTGTTGGAGAGACAAATAGATGAAGGTTGAAGTGCTGGAATGTAAGGTTTGCAAGGGAGAAAAGTCGACGCGAGAGTCAGCTTTCTGCTCAATCATCATTATCTTATACTCTCTCGGATCGCGGTTGCTCAGGGTCTCAGCCCTTTTACTCACGGGAGGAAATGGCCTAAGTTACAACGCCTGGTCCTGACCATCAAGGTGGTCAGGGCCTAGGTGGTTCCTTGGTTGTTATCGCTATGTGCGACTCGTCCTAACTCGTCACCTAAGGGTGGTTGAAAGGGTGCAGGAAGATACAGAGTCAGCATCCATGTTTGCCATGGACTGACTTCATGCATTGGATTATTAGCTTACTGATGGAACGCATGATGGTATCATCATCATGAATGGCCGCAAGGCTCATATTGTGACACTTGCCGAGAGCACTCGTGAGCAGGTTTGTACCTGCTTGCCGAGAGCACTCGGCGAGCAGGTTTGTACTTGCTTGCCAAGAGCACTCGGCGAGCAGGTTTGTACCTGCTTGCCGAGAGCACTCGGCGAGCAGGTTGTACCTGCTTGCCGAGAGCACTCGGCGAGCAGGTTTGTACCTGTTGCCGAGAGCACTCGGCGAGCGGTTTGTACCTGCTGCTGAGAGCACTCGGCAAGCAGGTTGTACCTGCTTGCCGAGAGCACTCGGCGAGCAGGTCTGTACCCGCTTGCCAAGAGCACTCGGCGAGCAGGTCTGTACCTGCTTGCCGAGAGCACTCGGCGAGCGGGTCTGTACCTGCTTGCCGAGAGCACTCGGCGAGCAAATCTATACCTGCGTGCCGAGAGATTTGGCGAGCAGGTGTGTCTTTGCTTGCCAATGAGAGTGAGTACCCAAGCATTCATGCAAAGAGGTACTCACGCTTGTGTCGGCCTGGGTCAGCTTGATTGTCAATGCAACGGTGGTGAGCAATTGGAGCCTTCATTGACCTGGCGAGCTAGACCCTGAAGGTGAAGGTTAGACCAGCGGCAACGGTCGTACCTACAAAGCATGAAAGTTCAAGGTAACTGTTCCACCACTGCCCCGGAATTGCATTGTTGAAACGACTTGCACGCCCAGACCAGTTGAAATCAAAGAGGGCAGAAATCGCTACAGCCGTTCTCACAAAGGTTGTCCAGCTTATTCGGATTTCCCAGCTCAAAAAAGGCTGGATTGCCAAAAAACTCAGTAAATTTTGCAGATTCTATCTGCAGAATTAACCTTTCCCTGCCAAACTGTGTGTAATTCAGCTGCAGGGTTAAGTTTGGCTCAGTTTTTTAGAAAATCCAACCTTTTTGGCCTGTGGATCCAGCCGACACGACAATCTTTATGAGAACGGCTGCACCTGCAAAACAACTAGCGCAACCCGTCTGAATTCCACCGTGGGCTGGCTGTGAGCTGATTGCAGGGTGCACAGTTGCCGGGTGTAGCCGGGCTAGTGATACCCACGAGATCATTGCTACAAGTTTCACAAACCCAACCCCACCGGACACTTCCGATGGGCTTGGGTCGCTATTACTACTAACGGTACACAACCCACCAACGACAGATACTCCCTTGACGGACGACGGAGCTTCCTTCCTTTCTTCTGTTTCTAAGAGCACCATGTGCTCTTTCATTGTTATGGGAATGAAACCCTTCCTATCTGTTCCTTGAAGCAGCCGGCTCATAGCTACGCCGGCTGTACATCTCGTCTTCTAGCTTGTTTTCATTGGCTGCCGGGTCTTATCTCCGGCAGTCCACCTTTTTATGCCCACGTGCTCTCACGTGGTCCAGTCTTTCTCTACAAACATATGCGCATCCGGTTGTAGGCTATAAATAGCCCCTTTCTTTGCTTGCCTGTTGTTCTCACGCAATTCCAGCAATACGCTCTTGTCACGCATTTTTTATCACCTTTCACACGCGCCCAACAATACCTGTTCCTTGCCCAGTTACAGTGGTAGCGAGCTCATAAATTTTTTAGACACATACCTTCATCGTTACCCATCCATTTCACCGACCAGTTTGCCTCCCATCCAGCTCCCTGTTTGAAAGGTCTTGATAAATCGATTATCAACTAGGTCAGTCCCGCGGGTTTCCTTTGAGGGCATCGTGTCTCTGTTTCCGGCGAAGTTCTTTGACCATCTCGTGAAGAGTGGCCAGAGGACTGACCTTTGGGGCAGGGCCGAGTGTCTGGTGCTGTGTTTTCTTTTGGCTTGCACTAGTTCTACCGGCTAGTGTTCGCAACTTGATCCTGTTTCAGTAAGCTGAAAGGATATCTGCTTGTACTGAAGACATGACGCTTGATTGTACCCCTCCTCGTGGCCAGACTGGAGCTTCGGCTAGCGCAGTCCCAGGCCCTCCTTGTGACGGTGTCAATTATGGACCAGACAAGTTGGAGCATATGACACACGAACAGCGCAACTACGTCCATTGCAACCCAAACTTTTGGGTGAGACGTGAGCCCCACAATGAGGCAAGCTCCAAGGGTAGGGACACCTTTGATGATGCCGGCTTGGGCCTTGGTGGGAACCGGTCCGAGTCCGACAAAAAGCCCTTGGGAGCGACCGGCCACCAGTCCACCTACTCCAAGGAGGCGGATGCAACTGCTGACCGTATCAAGAAGCTCCGCGTGGAGCACGACGGCATGGATATCGACCCCTCTGGGGGGGGGGTGTTAAGCAGGAGCATGATGAGCCCAACCGGGCGGAACGCCGCTGCACCCCCAACTGCATCCAGCACCTCGAGACCAACATCGGAAAAGTTTTCCGCGGTTGGTCATATGTCAACGCGCCATACTTCAAGGAGGAAGTGGGCTCCGATGTTAGACAATGGCTCAACACTCTGAGCATCAATTTGAAGAACCGCCAGGCCCATCCCAATGTCTGGCACCTGGGTGGCATCCGTTTGCTTCAGGGAAAAGCATACTCCGATTACAAAGACGCTGTTGCTCTGGAGACCGATCCCCTCACGTGGGGCAAGTTCTGCTCCTGGTTGGAAGACCTCAACCCTGTCACCCTCTCCAAACAAATTGTTTCGGAGGAGTACAATGCCCTCAAGATGGCCCAAACAAGTCTTGCCAGGCGTTTTTTGATCGTTTCCGCGAATGGCAGAGCCGCGCAAAAAACTATAATTTCCAATACAAGGAAATTATGGGCTTTGTGGCGCGTCTAACGAGACCCCTCCACAACAAGCTTATTGGCTTGATGGCAACGGAGGACCGACATGGCACCCCCATGTCCTTCTCCCAAGTAGTGATGGCGGCTCTGGCTGAAGACCGACGCTACCACAAGAACCAAGTGGTGGCAACGGCCCCATCCGGCGGCGGTGGGGGTCCCCTTCCAACAAGCGATCTTTGACCGGCGAAGATAAAAAAGCAAAGAAGAAGGCGCCGAACCCGACGCACTGCTTCAACTGTGGCAAAGATGGCCACATCAGCGCCAAATGCACCAAGCCGAAAATGGACAGGCAGAAGGCCTATGAGGCCGCCAAAGCAAAGGAGTCGGCTGCTCCTTTAAAATGATGGTCGGTGGGGTAAAGTCTCCCTCATTGACAGTTGTCTCTCATGTAGTTTCTCTCTTTTCTCCCCTCCCTGCAATCCAATCCCCCGATTCTACATGTGAACCTGAGCGTACGCCGTCTAGTGCCTGTGAGCCAGACAAACCTTGTGAGATGACCGTGATGTCAGCATCTATTGTGCCAGCTGATCACCCAGGCATGGGGACAGCATTACCCGTGAGTATGTCCTGTGAACCCGTAGAAGTTCTCCAGGATAGTTGCCGCCCGGACAAAACGGACGGGCTATGTTCTGTCTTTACCGAAGACAACCGGTTGTGTGTGGACTTCCACCACACAGTGGCGGGGCGCCAGGCCAGGCTCCTTCTTGACACGGGCGCAGGCTCGTCCTATGTGTCTGCCACCTTTGCTGCTGCCAGGTACCTTCCTGGCAGCAGGATGGAGGAGTCATTTACAGTATTGGGCGCGTTTGGTGAGGTCATCCGAGACAACCAAACGGCCGTGGTCCCTCTGTGCTTAGAGGGCATTGTGATGCCGGTGACCTGTCGAGTCGCCCCCTTGCCAGTTTCGATGTAATACTGGGGAGGGACTGGATCGCTAAGTATGTGTACTCCACAGATTGGAGCACAAATGAATGGGTCCTACGGACTCCTGATCATCGTAAGATTTCCTTCTTCCCTCAGCCTTCACCTTCTTTCACTCCTTCGGTACACGCTTTGTTATCTATAACAGACGATGCCGAGCCTTGGCTGTGTCGAGAAGCTTTTGACAGGAGGATCACGGCCGTCGCCAGTGATTGCTACCTGAACTTGATATCAGACGGAACGGTACTAAGACCGCGGGACGACATCTCTCCATCCCTCCCGTCTTCTTTCCCAGAGTCTCCACCCCTTCGAGACAAAATGATTGGACTCACCAACAGGTATGCTAACCTGTTTGAGGAGCTGACGCACGCTTCTGACCGGGAACGGGTCATTAAGCACTTGGTTGACACCGGCGATGCACAACCCGTGCATCAACCGGTTCGTCAGATGTCCCCAGCATTGCTTGGGGAATTGAAGACCCGCCTGGACAAGTTGCAGCAGGCCGGATTTATTTGGCCGTCAACCTCCGCGTGGTCCTCGCCAATCTTGTTTGCAAAGAATCCCAACAGTGGGAAGCTTAGGCTATGTGTGGATTACCGTGCTCTGAATGCGGTCACAAAAAAGGACCGTCACCCCATTCCGTTGATCCAAGAATGTTTTGATTCGCTGAAAAACACTCGTTTTTTTTTGAAGATAGATCTCCAACAGGGATTCCATCAAATGCGTATCGCCGAGCAGGATGTACCTCGCACGGCCTTTGGCAAAAAGTAAGGCCACTACGAGTGGCTTGTCATGCCATTCGGGCTTGTTAACGCCCCAAGCACGTTCCAGCGCATGATGACGCACGTGCTAAGGGAATTCATCAATGACTTCGTCCAGGTCTACCTGGACGATATCCTCATCTACTCCGCCTCAGAGGAAGAACACCTCCAACATTTGGAGAAAGTACTTGAGGTACTTTGCCGCGAGGAGCTGAAGTGCAGCGGCACAAAATGCTCCTTTGGACAGACCGAGATTCAATTCGTGGGTCACATGGTGTCCTACAAATCAGTACGACCGATGGCCAACAAACTGGAGACCATTCGGACCTGGCCAAGGCCACAGAATGTACATGATGTACGGTCGTTCCTCGGCCTCGGTGGTTATTACCGCCGGTATGTCAAAAACTTTGCAAAACTGGCCGCACCACTTCACGACCTGACAGCAGGTGCAGTAAAGAAACGGCAGGCAGTTGAGTGGCAGCCAAAACACGAACTGGCCTTTGTTGAGCTGAAATAGGCGCTCACGATGGCACCAGTGCTCCTAATGCCTGATCAGTCAAAACCTTACGTGGTAGAGACTGACGCTTTGGACTACGCGGTCGGAGCGGTGCTACTCCAATGTGGAGATGACGACAAACTACACCCTGTGGCTTTTGAGTCATGCAAGCTGAACTCCTCCCAACGGAAGTATCCGGCCCAAGAAAGCGAACTCCTGGCCATCCTCCATGCATGGCGCAAATGGAGTATTTACCTGCATGGTGCTGTTGAGACAACAGTGGTCTTTACAGACCACTCATCCCTTCAGTATCTTGAAACGCAGAAGATGCAATTGCTGAGAATCTGTTGTTGGGTCAACGAGTTCTCTGAAATGGAAATTGTTGTGAAATACAAGAAGGGCTCGGAGAACATAGTTCCCGATGCCCTATCTAGACGCTCTGACCTTGTTATGATAGACAAAATTGGGGATAAACTGCACAGTACCAACTGGCCATTAATTATCCCTTACCTAATGAATGGGCGCGAGATCCCAGCTGATTTATCAGCGGAGGCGATCCAGCGTGCCTCATCCAACTTGAAATTGTTTGAGTATGACCCCACAGCCGAAACCTTGGTTTACCTTGGTCGGCCGGGGCTGTTGGAGAAATCTCCCTTTGTGCCTTTTGCACACCGCTTTGACCTGCTGAGACAGGTACACAATGATGCTGGCCACCGCGGCCAGGACTCCACGTTACAGCTCCTGCAAGGGCGTGGCTGGTGGCCCAAACGATACAAAGACGTCAAGGACTACATTCAAACTTGCGCGTCCTGTCAGGTGAACGAACGCTCCCACATCCACCAGAAGACTGGGCTGCAGGTGCCTCTCCCTGCGGTGGGACCTTTCGAGCGATGGGCAGCTGATTTTGTCTGCATGCCTGAGAGTTACAAATCCAAATTTAAATGGATTTTGACAGTGATTGATCACTGTACGTCATGGCCAGTGGAGGTCCCCATGAAGGAGGCAACCTCTGCGGCCATAGCCGACGCTCTTCTGGAGCACTTCATCACCCCCTTTGGTCTACCAAAGGAGCTGCTGACGGATTGCGGTTCAAATTTCCTCTCAGGAGGATTAACCCGTTTCCTGAAGGCCGGGAGGATACACAAGCTGAACACCTCTGGCTACCACCCGAGGACAAATGGAAAAAAACAAACGACACAATGGTATCCTCTCTCAAGCCATTGTGAAAATGAATGACACAGGGGACCCTTCCAAATGGGAAGACTTCCTGCCCGCTGTGCTCTTCTCAACGCAGATACACGCCAGCGAAAGCACTGGTCTATCCCCTTTTGAGCTGGTATACAGAGTGAAACCCCGCTTACGAGGGGACCGCCCAACAATGGTGGCGGATGATGCTGCGCTTCCTGGACAGCTCGAACTGCAGGAACGCATCAAACAGCTAAACAGCAAACGGTTGCAGGGCCTGGGTCAGGCCGCACAGCGCAGTGATTGGAACAAAGCCACATTTGATAGCTCGACTAAGTTCGCGCGGGATCTGGAATGCTTTGCGGTTGGCGAGTCGGTCAAGCTCCAAAATGAGTCCCACACCAAGGGTGCGCCCCGCTGGTATGGTCCCTTTGAGATCAAGAAGGTCTTAGACAATAACGTCTACATCTTAGTTGATCAGAACGGGGAGGATTACTCCCGTCCGGTGAACGGCAACGACTTGAGACCCGTGTTGTTGCAATTGTTGATCAGCAATGACATGTGGTCAACGCCTCCTGCCATTGCGCAGAAAGCAAAAAAGGCCAAGGCTAATGTGGAAAGAACCACCATGAAGGAAGCCAAAGCTATCACAATGCTTCTGCCTCCAACAACGTCAAGATTCAGAGTCAAGTTCGACGGCTGTTTTCTCCAACCGCCGACGACTGGATCCGGGACGGATCCCTCTTGAAGGGGGGATGGTTGTAGCCGGACTAGTGATACCCACGAGATCATTGCTACAAGTTTCACGAACCCAACCCCACCAGACACTTCCAACAAGCTTGGGTTGCTATTACTACTAACGGTACACGACCCACCAACGACGGATACTCCCTCGACGGACAACGGAGCTTCCTTCCTTTCTTCTGTTTCTAAGAGCACCATGTGCTCTCTTCATTGTTATGGGAATGAAACCCTTCCTATCTGTTCCTTGAAGCAGCCGGCTCATAGCTACGCCGGCTGTACTCGTCTTCTAGCTTGTTTTCATTGGCTGCCGGGTCTTATCTCCGGCAGTCCACCTTGTTATGCCCACGTGCTCTCACGTGGTCCAGTCTTTCTCTTACAAACATATGCACATCCGGTTGTAGGCTATAAATAGCCCCTTTCTTTGCTTGCCTGTTGTTCCTCACGCAATTCCAGCAATATGCTCTTGTCACGCATTTTTTATCACCTTTCACACGCGCCGAACAATACCTGTTTCTTGCCCAGTTACATGGGGAACCTGCAACGCGCGAGGAGAGTCGGAAGAGTGTTGAATCACACTGCAACGGTTGTGGAGAAGTATGAACTGGAAGAAAAAACCCAGTGAAGCATGAATGTGGATTTGAGGCACCCTGGTGCTGGAACATGCTTAAATACAACTGTGAGTATGGGAGAAAAGGGCAAGGGTGCTCTTTGCACTCTTCTCTCCATGCCCCTACTTTGAGTTTGATTAGGCCGCATGGTTGTATGATACCCATGACCGGCTGTTTTTGCATGTTGCTCACGCACACGCTTGGCAGTCAACCCGTGGCACAAAAGTGTTTGGGGGTTATTTAAATAACTTTTTTTAAATTCAAGTAAAGTCAGGGAGAACCCACGCACTTGCCTTCCGTAAAAGCGTGACTTTAATAAACTTGGACAATCTTCTCACCTTCTCAATTCCTCAACCACATTTTGGCCACTCCTCTATTTTTCTCCCAAAAGATATATAAAGAGCCTGGTTCTTCCCTCCTCAATCCTGGGACCATCAGATTGTATACATCAATACCCATCCCTGGTCACCACTCTACTCAAGTAATATTATTGATTCTTACTATCAGCCTCCCTGGGTATAATTGGTTATCTGGCTCTGCTAGAAGAGTTATTTACTTGCTACCTACAGCATGGTCTTACTATCAGCCTCCCTGGGTATAATTGGTTACCTGGCTCTGTTAGAAGATTAGCCAAATACATTATTTAATAAATAAGTCTTAGTATCAGCCTCCCTGGCTGCAATTGGGTCCCTTGCTCTGCTAGAAGATCAGCCATATAAAACATCCTCTTAGACATATCTAAGCATCCTCACCAATCCATACTATTCTTTAAGAGTCCATACTCTTATTCTTGTTCAACAAACTCTCCCAGCTATTACAAGAGGCAGCCCTTCAAGCACACATCCCTCTCAAGCTCTATTCTCCACCAAGAGTAGTTCCACACGGTTTCAAAGCACAATATCAGACCATATAGCTTTGAATTGAGTGACCGGAACCATCTTTAAATCAATGTGATTGAAATACAGTCTGGATGGTATTGTGATCTTGATGCCAGTACCATTTGAATTAGGACTCATACAACTTCTATCAATGAGGATGCACTTAGAATGCAAGGTTGAGTTTGTCAGCCTCTGTGATGCCAAGAACTAGAACCCACCTGTGTCACTCAAATTCTTTGGCTCCAAGCCAATGATAAATCAGGATTTATCATTGGCTTGGACCCAATTCCAGCGCAGGGCTGACTGAGCTGAAAGCGCTGGGACGGAAAGGGCTAAAAAAACCCGTTAGGGGGGGGTTATGTTAAGGGATTTAGAGGTTAATTTAGGAGGTTAAGGTTAGTTAAGGTTAGGTTAGGTTTAGGTTCAGGGCCACCTGATAGAATCTAGGGGGGGGGTTTGAACAAAACCCCCCTTGCCTGGTTTGAGGTTTAGGGGGTTAGGTTTAGGAGGTTAGGGTTATGCATGATATATATATATCACCGCAACCAATCAATGGTCACATGATTGTAAGTGACATCTCAAAGTACAAAGGGGCCTTTGTACTTTGATATGTCACTTGTAGCCAATTGATCATTGATTGGTTGTGGTGTATATACAGAAAATTTGGTCAGAATTGGCAAAAACCTGTCAGAAATTGGTTTTTTTGAAAATAACTGGTTTCTGGCCAGAATTTGCCATTTATGACCAGATTTTATGTATATATGTACTGATGTTTATGTATATGTGTATTATATATATATATATATGTATATTATATATATATATATATATTATATATATATATTATATATATATATATTATATATATATATATATATTATATATATATATATTATATATATATATATTATATATATATATATATATTATATATATATAACGGCTGGCGGAGCCAGCCCTGTGCTGGTATTGGGTCCAAGCCAATGATAAATCCAATTTATCATTGGCTTGGAGCCAAGGCAAAATAGTGCCAAAACTCCTAGAACCTTTTAGCTACACAAGGTGATAACAGTGCAAATGATGGGTAGAGTGGGGTATTTTCACGTAGAAAAGTAGTAAAAAAGAAGATCTAAATGAATATAATTCTTTTATAGAGGGGCCCGCTGGCGCAGGGGTGTTTGTAGGTGCCCTCTAAATCAGAGATCTGGAAAGCAGGGTGGTATCTGATTAAGCAAACAATGGGTTTCTGCGTAACAGAAGGTGGTACCAAAGTGCTTTCCAATTAAGGAACCAGAATGGGGACAGAAGGATAAAAGAAGTACTCAATGTTGCTTCTTTTATGCCAAAAAGCCACTTAGGGGTGTGAAGTAGAGCTGCTGGGTATTTTGGTTGGTTTCTGCACAGGAGCTGGACACTTTGAAGGGTTGATTGAAGGAGGAACACCATGGATAAAACAGGCAAACAGAGTAGAGTAACTGAAAAAAAGACAGGACACAGAGTAACTGATTGACTGCAATATAAATTAATGATGATGAACAACTTTTGGCGTGGAAAGAGGGCTCTATATATACTAATTTCACTCAAAGTAGAGGACCTTTCTGCCTGTGTGCGTGTAGTTACTGGATTTCAGTGCAATGTGGCCAATTTGGGAGATTGACACTAACAAGGCTCATCCCAATGACAATGCTGGTCATTATTTCAGCTTCAAAATTGCTCTTCATGACCTTTATAACCTATTTAGCAAATGTAACTAAGGTACATAGCAACACTGGCGTGTAATTGTATCTGAAATGGGTCACAGAAGCTGAAATAGGCCACAAATGGCTATGGCTAATATTTAAAGGCCACTCTGGCTATATTGCTCTTATGTATCAAAGGTTTTTATTAATGAAACCTTGTAAATAAACCACATTGTGGTGTTCCATTCCCGCTGTGGTGTTCCATTCCCGCTCCAATGCCAAAGAGGTACATTTCATATATTACAAGTTCACTTACAGGATGTACACTAGAACAGGATACAAGAGGAGGAATATCAGGGAGGAGTACAGAAGGAATCCGGAAGAATACACAATACACCAACATCACAGAATCAACAACAAGGAAGAGTTACACCAACAGCAAGCAGGAAATACGGACGATGGTAGCAGTACAAGGAGCGGACACAGGGGGAAGAAGGGGAAGAAGGACCAGGAGGAGGAGAGGCCTAGAACCTGAACAGGATGGAAGCTGGAAGGATTGGAAGAAAGAAGGGGTGATGGAAGGTGTTTCAGCCCCTGGATGGAAGGATAGAAGAAGGAAGAAGAAGGGGCTGTGTTGCACACAGTACAGGGGGGGGAGTGGGCACAGAAATGATGTCATGCTGTGCAGATATGATGTCATGCTGTGCAGACATGAAGTCATGCTGTGCAGAAATGATGTCATGCTGTGCAGCAATGATGTCATGCTGTGCTGAAACCATAGCAACAAGGAGCAGGCTGTGCAGCTGACCAGTTCACCTGCAGCATAAATCCCTCAAAGGACCTTCCCTTGGAGCTAAATTCCCTCATCTTTTCCTATATAAGGAGGACATTTCCCCACCACTGTTGTTTTCTTTTTCCTCAGCCACTTACTAAGAGAGTATAGTGTGTCTCACCAGTCATCAAGTTAGTCATCAAGTGTAGTCATCAAGTGTAGTCATCAGTGTTATCAGTCAATAAGTCAATCAATCAGTTATCAACCCCAACAATAAAAACATTTCTCAAACCCCCAATCAATCAACAAACAACCCAATCAATCAATCAACAAACAAATCAATCAATCATCAACAATCATCAACAATTACCTGCAATAGTCCAACACACTATTGCACTTTCACATAATCAATCCCACGGTTCGATTATCCATATCATTAGTTAAAAGCGGTCTACTCAAATACAACAACAAATAAGGTCTAAGTCTGATTGAGATTACTATACTTAGTAAACTTAATCTTGAAATCAGCCATTTCTCTTTTTATATTGATTTTAAGATTCCTTACAAAGGGTATAGTATTTATAAAGGGGCAGGCCAATAAACCACCCGTAAACTGACTGCTTTAGCCTTTCAACCTAACTCACCAGTTTATTTCCCCCAGCCGGATCTTTACCAAATATTATCATTTGTCCCACAGGAGTCCTACATCTGGTGTCCCAACAGTGGCTGATTTCCTTCAAATTAGATCAAATCCGTTGGCGTTTTGCGTGGATCACCTCGACTAATCCTGGATCAAGAAAACTCCGTGGACGTAGCCAAGGATAGATTTTGAATACGTGGCGCAGCGTGGATACGAGTCGAGCAGAAGAGTCAAGCCAGGAAGAATAGGATATCACCCAGCAGAAGATCAGTCAAGAATAAAACATCAAATCAGAAAAACACAATAAAATCAGAAAAACAAAATCAAAACCTCCCCAGCATGGATAAAACACTACAGGAAATGCAGGAAACATCAGAAAGGATGAAGGTACAGCAGGATAAAATGAATCAGTTTGAGGACTCCCTAAAAGAGATGCATGATATGATGGCTATGTTTTTAGAACAAAGCAAATCACCAAAAGACGTACCATTACCAGAAACACCATTGCGAAAAGGACGAACCCCTCGATTCACGACATCAACCCCATTCACAGAAAGAACAACTGGCTTGGACACGACCATTCAGGACGACGAAGAAAGTCTAATTGATTCATCAGAAGAGGAGGAACCTCAACCTACCAGGAACAGGTCATATCGAAAATTACCGGACGAAGAGAAAGGTGTGCTCCTGGACACCAAGAAGCTGAACGTGGAATTTGACGGGTCCAAAGTAGAATTATTCATCAAACAAGTGGAGAAGATAGCGATATTACAGAAGGCCGGAGGGCGGGATGTAGCTTTACAGTTACCATTTATGATCAAGGACAGGAAGATTAGCGAATGTATTGAGTATATGGAAGGACACAAGAATTGCGACTGGGAACTACTGAAGAAGGAACTTATCAGCAAGTGGGGAAGAGCAACACCCAAAAGACGATTCGACGAGAGCTCAGTATCTAATCTAGTTAGCAAGTACTCAGACAAAGAAGGAATCCAAACCAAGGAGGAATACCGGACATTTATTGGCGAGCTGGAGGAGATTTTGGCCTACTTGACAAGGATGGAATACGAGGACATAAATGCGGAAAGCGGAGAACCACTCTGGAGGGCAATTGCCTTGGAGATACAACGAGACATTGCACGAGATCTAGCCCACGATAAGAAGTTGAAGAAGACCAAGGACGGAAAAGCGCTGGTACCCAAGTTGGCTCAATTGAAGGACTACGTGGAAGCATCACTATCTGTTTTGGACCTGGAAGTAGGAGGAAAATCCATGAAGAAATTAAGCAAGGCACCAGAATTTAAGAAGGAAGTTCAAACAGAGACAAAAGCACCAGAAGGAGCTAGTAAAATTCAGACCTTAGAAGAGGAGATCAAGAGATTACGAACGGAATTGAATACCAGTCAGAACTCAAGAAGAGTACCACCACAAATGTCAGGATATCAGCCTCCCCCAGCAGGACAGCGACCATTTGGAGCAAACCCGTTTCCCAGGAATCCAATCCAGTGTTATTACTGCAAAGGAGCCAATCATACGTCCATGTTTTGCGCAAAATTAGGTGAAGATATCGAAAAACGGCTAGTATTCAAGCAGGGACCAAATTTCTATTATCCAAATCGTCAACCAATTCCAACAGACGGCAAAGAATCAGTTTGTGAGCTAGCAAGAAAGTATGCGGAGAAAGACGGAATGACTCAGCAAGAAGACAAGAAGACCAACTCGGCGACTTGGACCCACAATGAAGAATTACCAATGCAAATGCCCACAACGTCCATGATAGAAATCAACCAATGGGATATGTGGAGCCCGCCAGTCATTCATTGCAACGAGCAGGACCCGGAGTACGAGGTTGGATTTGGATTGAGAAGATCAGCAAGATTAGGAGATAAGAGTCAGCCTACTCAGTCAAGACCTGAGGAAGTTATCAAACTAGCAGAAAGTGTACCCAAACCTCCACCTCCAAATCAAGAAGCAAACAAGAATCCGGCAGCACCAAAGAAGAGAAGACCAAGTTATCCGGGAGCATGGGTAGAAGGAGCATCAGACGACGATAGCAGTGACGGAAGCGTGATTCAAGAACCAGTCAAATCCAAGGGTAAGGAGAAGGAAAAGGAAAAGAAAGAAGAGGAAGAAGGCTCAAAGGAATTAACAGGGAAACCAACGGACAAAGCTAAAGTTGGGGGGGGACTAAGGAAAAAGATATTGAAGCAATCCTTCACACTCACTTTGGAAGAACTCTTACTTATAGCGCCAAGATTTATCCAAGAATTACATCACTTTTGTCAGCTTGCTACTATGTAAGAGACAAGCCAACACAGTAACAAAGGTAACAAAAGATATAACAAAATATAGATAGAAGAATAACCAATAACCAAACCTTGAATATAACTCCAGAAATGGATTCTACACAAAAATTAACCTAGGGTCACTCACCAAAGTGACCCCTCAAATATAACTCCTTCTAGGACTTATACAATATAACAAAAACACTTATAACAAATAAATAAAATAACTACAAAAGACCTGTCACACATGTACAAAACCTTTAACACATGTAACTGGCCCCAGAGACGAAAATACTAATGACATCATAAGATCTACTAGCTCTGGGAAAGTGCCATACAAATGTGATCATCAATAAAGATCCATTACTCACACGGATCTCCTACTGATCTGGCCCAGGGAAGATCTACCAAATGATCCACTCAATAGATTTGTTGATCCAAGATCAGTCCCCTGCTATATTCAAGCTTTCAGATTTCGTCCCCAAGGGTCTCTTAAGAATATTTAAAGACCCTTGAGTCCCCCCTTTTGAGGATTCCCCAGCTTTATTATTACCACTGAAAATTATCACTCAGCATTGTCCACTAGCTTATAGCCTTGTGTCCAACCTTGTGAACCTTCAGTACCTTATTTAGCCCTCTTCCAGCGTCAACAGAACACTCACCATCATCACCAGTCACTTCTGTTACCCTGTCACCCACTTTGGAGGATTTCTGTAACAAGAAATAGTGAGTATCTTTCTTGTTACCAATTCCTCCCCACCATATATCCTGGGCACAATAAACACCCCTGCTTGCAGGCCCCAGAAGATCAGGTTACAAGTCAAAACCACCCTGTTTACAGGTCCTGATTATTAGAGGGCACCCCAAAACACCCCTGCTTGCAGGCCCCTCTGGAATATTACATATTCCGCAAAATCCTCATTTTTATTATTATTTCCACGTCCCAAAAGGACTCTAAAATTCCCAAAACCCATAAAAAATATTATTTTATATTTTTTATAACCTTATCTATTTATTTTGCCGGCCGTGTAGCTAGAAGGTTCAGTCCTTGGCATCACGTAGCCTGACAATTGGGGGCCTCATCGGGAAATTTTGTCTTTTTACCCAAAAAGTCGAAGCCCGCATTTTTGTCCTAGACAAAACAAACCAAAACTCACGTCCAAAACCTTGGATTATCTCAGCAACTATTCTCGCGTCCTGAATCCCTAAAACAGAATGAGTCAAAAATTGATCAATCAAGCCAATCAATCCTGTTCAGACTCAATCTCCAAAATCATCAAAGGTGAATCAATCCAACTCACCGAACTCCGACGATCACACAGCTACTTTTTTTGGAATTGATGACCCAGAATTGACTCCTCCACTTATCGTGGAGCTCCTTCTCCAAAAATACACATCAAGATGACTCAATCACCTACCTACCTTGATCCGAATGTATTGTGCATCTCGGCACCAAGAACAAACGTGTAATCGGTATGAGCAATCTTCACTCTATCATCTCCTTTATTGTCTTTGCTAAAAATCTGAACTGATTCAATACGTTCTAATCCTCACACTTCTGAAAGTCGAAAGCAATCATCTACTTCCTAGTTTGTGGTCATCTTAAACCACCCGTTCTTTGTCAAACCCTCAAATATTGCCAATGGTTTTTACTTAAGCTGCCAGTATGCAAATTAGCTCATTTTGCTTGCTGTTGTTTTGGGTCCACCCAAATTAATGAGTACAATCATCTCCCTATCAAGACAAGTTTTGACTAACTAGCTTCCATCCATCTCTCTTGTCACAAGTGGCTCCAGAAGAACACCACCTCCGCGTTGAGTACTGGATCGATAGGTTAACATAATCAAGCTTATAACTTACAATTATCTCACCGCTGACCTATGTACCTTGCTCCTATACCATCTATATAACATCGCGCGATACAACTTCACTCATCTGCACGCACATATCGTCGACTAGGATATCAACTTGGTGACGTACAAATTTCTGAGGACCAGACTCCGCTCCAACCAGCTTGAAGACCACCGACTACTGATCCCAAGCCGTTGAGCTGTTTTGCTTGGTTGAGTTCCTGCCACTCGAGGCCTGCCAAGAGCAGCTATTCAGCATCTTCTGGCCTTTCGGGCCCATCTACTGGATTGCTCTTGATTGCCACAACAAATCACTCAATAGTAGAAAGCAAACTGCGAGTTTCCACGACCAGATAACTCAACAAATCCCTCCAAGTCCACTAAGAAAAAGGCTAAGATGATATCAAAACAAAAATAGCTGTGAGTTTTTGATTCGCAACATGGTTCCCCTGCTCATTGATCTGCTCATCTCGGTATGTCCCTAAACTAATTAGCAGCCCTATGAAAGCTACAGATACTCATTGTTTCTGAGAAGCTGCATATTCGCTTCTGAGCCTCACACATCCGCCTGCATACGTTGCCAACTAGGTTACCAGTTTTGTGGTGCACAAGTCAACGACCAACCTCAGATCCCATCGGAACAAAGAACAATCAATGTCGCTCTTGGATACAGTCAACTGAGATCTAGAGAATGGTGTATTCCACCTTGCCATTGCTTGCTGCACCACCTCTATCTGCACTGCTTGCTCTCCAGCGACATAGTTACCGATCTCAAGCCGTCCGCGCGATCTTGCAGCTTGGTCGAGTTCCTGCCTCCCAAACAGATTGACTATTCAGCATATTCCAGCCATTTGAGCCCATATACCGACTTCTCTCAACTACTACGATAAACTTGCCGCTGCAAAGTCTTCAAAAGGAATTGGAAACAGCGGTCTCAATCTTCTCGTACAAGTACCCCAGAAACGAGGCAAACGCTTCGCTACATCTTGAGCGCCCAATACCATTTTGTACTTTTTCTGCTTTATCAACAGCTTGGCACATATATTCCTGTATTTATGATCCTTTCTATCCAAATTAAAATGATGAGAAGCATTTAAATCAATCTTTGAGTGTTCTTACCACTTTCATACAGCGGGTCCCCTCCGTCGGAAGGATAACTAGAACAGTATATCAGCAGTAATTTGAAAGTTCAGATGAATTCCACATCATCACATAGGTTTCATCAACTCCGCGTTCTTCTAAAGAGCAACCATATGCTGCTCTGCGCCGCCAATATCTGTAGCAACACAACTGCTATCTACAGCTCTTGCTCTCAAGTAATCTGGCTACAGATCCAAACCGTCTGTGCGGCCTTGCATGGTCATATTCCTGTCGTCTGATCAGCACCTTCTGGTCATTTGGGCCCATCTACCAGGCTGCACTCAACTTGTACCACAAAGTCCTACAAATAATCACTGAAAGAGAAACAGTAGATCTCGATTGCCAGATGATTTTGAACAATCCTGTCCAGCTACATTGAGAAACAAGGCTAAAGTACCCCAATGATACCCAACCCCTCTCAATCGGCTCCGTTCTTGCCATCCCATTACTGTTTATACCATATCATTGATTGCTTCAAATGGAATGGTTAGACTAATTATAGATTGCCCAATTGGAACAGGCTTGAGTACCAAATAGACCATCTGACCACAAAACGCGAGTGCTTGATTCTCAACATCGGCCCCCTACATGTTTAATCATCTGCTTATCCTTGGTTCATTCAAGAAACTAACAAGCTAAGAGAACAAAACACATTGATTATCACTAAGAAGCTGCTTCTATGCTTATGCACCTCACACTTTCATTCGCTTTTTTGGCTAAGAAGCTCGGCAAGACTCAGCATATAATGCAAAGCTCCCTTGTTACTCGAACTACCATGTGACGAAAACCATCAGTTGATTTAAAAAAGTAAAAACCGGATGACAAGTCCCCACTCACCCGATGGATATGGCATTTAGCAATTGATCCTCATTACAGCAATTTTCTACCTTTCCAAAGCTTAATAGAGTGTATTGATGATTACACCTGGGTCCGAGCCGTTTTAATTATGTTTGACATAAGAAGAAAGTGCAGCGATTCTTCATCCTGAAGTATGAATCCTTAAACAAGTACAGCACATTCGTTAAAGGAGCTTTCTGAAAGATAAGACCACCATTCTCATCGGAAGCATGAGAGGATTTCAACGAGCCGTCTCAGGTCTTTATCACTCCGCTCCTTCACAAATTTCGCCCTTACATTTGTGATTGCCTACGGTGTATCAATCAATTAAGAAACAGTGGCATTCCCCCAACTGATGAGTGAGTTGACTCAATCAGCGTAAGAAACTCCATTCTGTAACAAGAAGATTGCATTGACTAGATTATTTATAACCTGTTATGTTGATTGATTGTACTCTTTATCTATGACACTCGACTAATCAGAGTATCCGAACTACCAAACGATCTCGCCATTGATCAACTTGAAAAAACTGAAGTTTATGATTGTTTCTTGGGCTAAGAAGAACAATCAAAAGTATCAGACAGTTCTTTTTGCACGTGTAAACATTTCGGATCCTCATAACCATGACAGAAGAGTAGAAGTACCTGGTATTGAACACCAAATTTTCGAACAACCCGATTATGATTGTTATGCAATATTTCTGAGAAGTGAGAACATCAATCGAACCGCAAGATTGAGAGGAATCCAACGAGCCCACTCGCATGCTTGTAGCTCGACTTGTTCATTGGTTCCGAGTTGATAATTGGATTGACTACTTTTACCATGCTTGACAACCTTCGAGAGGTAGTCAATCATTACTCATTCACCCGTTTTCAACTCAACAGTGTGATCTCTAAACCTTTATGATTGCAACACAACTGGAAATAACAAGACATAGCCAAATTACAGTAGTTCAAGTCTTTAAAACCTTCTCTTAACTGTCCCTTTTTGTCTTATTAGGATCAGAAATTATATTGAAGAGACAATTGAAATAGATTACTCAGACCCTAGTATTCTTGAACCCAAAGCTGCTAGGAATGTATTCCGTGTGAATCTTCTCTTTTACAAAGGATTCAGATGAAATGACTTGTGCCACCACATTAACCTGTGACATAGCAATGCAAACAAGGAAGTACTGCCTAAAATACTAGATCATATCAGTTCATACCAGTTTAAATGATTCAACATGATGATTGAAAGGATAAAGAATTATTTAGAAAAAAAAAAAAAAAAAAATGTATAAGGAAATTTATACTATACAACAACAGTAGGTAAAACAAGTCTTGAAATGTGGATAACAAAAAGAAAAGTCTCAGTACTGATAGAAGTCACATTTATTGAGGAGGTGGTTTGTAAAAGCATTTATCATTTCTAGAAAAATTTAAATTCCCTTATATTAATCCAATGGAAATTGCCTCTTTGAAGTTCTTATATCCTAAAGGAAGCATATTCCCATGACTTGTGATTCTTACATTTCTTGAATAAAGGATTAGTTGATTGAAATTTTTTTCATGATAATTACGTTCCAAATATTAGTATCATTCATTTATTTTTTATCCCTGTGAGTCAGAGACTCATTTTAGGGGTAGGGAATGTCAGCTTGCTACTATGTAAGAGACAAGCCAACACAGTAACAAAGGTAACAAAAGATATAACAAAATATAGATAGAAGAATAACCAATAACCAAACCTTGAATATAACTCCAGAAATGGATTCTACACAAAAATTAACCTAGGGTCACTCACCAAAGTGACCCCTCAAATATAACTCCTTCTAGGACTTATACAATATAACAAAAACACTTATAACAAATAAATAAAATAACTACAAAAGACCTGTCACACATGTACAAAACCTTTAACACATGTAAATGGCCCCAGAGACGAAAATACTAATGACATCATAAGATCTACTAGCTCTGGGAAAGTGCCATACAAATGTGATCATCAATAAAGATCCATTACTCACACGGATCTCCTACTGATCTGGCCCAGGGAAGATCTACCAAATGATCCACTCAATAGATTTGTTGATCCAAGATCAGTCCCCTGCTATATTCAAGCTTTCAGATTTCGTCCCCAAGGGTCTCTTAAGAATATTTAAAGACCCTTGAGTCCCCCCTTTTGAGGATTCCCCAGCTTTATTATTACCACTGAAAATTATCACTCAGCATTGTCCACTAGCTTATAGCCTTGTGTCCAACCTTGTGAACCTTCAGTACCTTATTTAGCCCTCTTCCAGCGTCAACAGAACACTCACCATCATCACCAGTCACTTCTGTTACCCTGTCACCCACTTTGGAGGATTTCTGTAACAAGAAATAGTGAGTATCTTTCTTGTTACCAATTCCTCCCCACCATATATCCTGGGCACAATAAACACCCCTGCTTGCAGGCCCCAGAAGATCAGGTTACAAGTCAAAACCACCCTGTTTACAGGTCCTGATTATTAGAGGGCACCCCAAAACACCCCTGCTTGCAGGCCCCTCTGGAATATTACATATTCCGCAAAATCCTCATTTTTATTATTATTTCCACGTCCCAAAAGGACTCTAAAATTCCCAAAACCCATAAAAAATATTATTTTATATTTTTTATAACCTTATCTATTTATTTTGCCGGCCGTGTAGCTAGAAGGTTCAGTCCTTGGCATCACGTAGCCTGACAACTTTGCAGAAGAAGAATCCAAGACCATCCTTCAAAGCCAACAATCCGGACGAGTAAACAGCGGTGAATTTGATGAAGAACTGGATGGCCAACAACCGGAGTTTCACATGGACGACTATAAACCATTACAGCCTTTAACATACGCATGTCCGTTGGGATTTGTGGACGTCACCATCAACGGAAGAAAAGTCAAAGCATTAGTGGATAGTGGGTCAGAATTAAACATCATGCCGGAAGAACAAGCTATAAAGTTACAACTACCAACCAAGGAAGTTCACATGAGGATTACGGGTATTGGCGGTCACACTTCTCCAGTAGTAGGACTTGCTGAAGAAGTACCACTTCATATTGATACACAGAATAATAAGCATGCTAACTTCTTCATAGTTCGAGGGAAAGTCAATACCGTTCTGGGGAGACCCTTCTTAGCTGATCATAAAGTCCGTTTAGAGTTGTCGCAGGATCGTGGAGAGATTCTAAGCTATGAGGTCTGGGACGGAGCACGTTTATGTATACCTATCTGTGCACCAAGGATTCCAGGATGGCAAATGGCCCCACCGCAACGTCACGTTATGAACAAATGTGTCCACCAACTTCAGTTACCGGAATACTCAAGTGAAGAAGAAAGTACCTCAGAGACATTGGCCAGCAGCACGGGAAGCCTGAAGGTGGAAGAACCTGACAAATTTCAACAGATGGAAGGATTAGTGGAGCTCATAGTCAGCCAAGAAGATATAGCAGAAGACACACCAGTTTTGGAAGAACAAGCATGGAACTTAACCACAGAGGACAACAATAGCAATCACCCAGAAGATGAAGAACCATGGACAACAGAAGCATGCATCCCGACCAACAATGATGAATGGCTAGAATTCGAAGCATATGAGCCTAAGCGGAAGAAGAGAGCTTTCAAGGTCAACAGCGCGTTAGGACTGGATTATTTGGACGGTGGATTCCCAACTCAAGATTTCTTACGGCTCTATCCGGAAACATTCCCACCCACCGGAGGCGGCATTTGGGAAGAGCTTCCTGGATACCCAGCTGGACGGATTGGATTCGCGATGCTATTGAATGATGATGGGTTGTATGGATACTTGAGGAACGACGAGATCTGGCCGGCCTACTGGTGGATGCCTCCCCAATATCGGCGAGAAGTTTATTTTGGAAGCCTGGACGCATCAATGTTTATGAAGCAACACCGGAAATGGGCAATAAGCCAGGACAGGAACGCCATAAGCAAGCAGAAAGAAGAAGAATTTTTAGTAAACGCTGTACGAGGAATGGTCGAAATCTTTGGACGGCTCACCTGGG
>PGCI01000584.1:0-25134 GCA_002873125.1 Puccinia coronata f. sp. avenae | reverse complement strand
CCATACGCTTTCCTTTCCTAGTGTCTTCAATCCAGCTTCCGTGCGCCAGATAAGCTTGAGAAAGGCCATACAGGAGACGATGTTTTGAAATTTTACCAACCTAAAATGAGGAGTTCAGTCTGCTTCTTCATACCCATTACAACGTATAGATGTATATATTCCCAAAACTCATCAAGCATCGTTATCACTTTAGGCACGAATATCAGGGCGAATTCTTTCTCCACCCAGATCACTGCATCCCAGCCAAAACTCACTCATCCGGAGACAGCAATAACGCATGCATTGTTGCGCCCTCTGTGCTCCATCATCATTCGCACCATGTCACGCGATTCAGCGCCAGGAATTCGACACACAATACCAGGTCAATTTGCGTCCTTTTTCCCCCGCATTGTTACAAATAAGCCAGTGGGAGAATAGTGAGACAAAAAATATCCGCTGTCTTTTTGCTCAAAACTGCTTTTTTTTCCTTTCACTGTGTATGTGGGGTACATATAGATCTACGAGCGGACACCTCCCACCAGAGGCGAATTTTGTGTCTTCGAATATCTATCTGAGACCTTTACCGTCGACCTTCACGCCGCTCGATCTGCACGAGCTATGCATGTCGATGATCAGAAGGACGCCCGATTCCAGATTGCTCACTCTTTATAACCCGGACCGAAACGCGGACGACGACGACGACGATACTCATGGGGACCCCAGCCTTTCCGATAACCCCGCGAATACTACGACTCACCAGGAGTTTAGGATACTTAGTGTTAAGGTTATGATCGAGGAAGAGGATCAAGCTTCGTTGGGCTCCTGTAAAGGTATAATTCCCTTCCTCATCTATTGTGTATCCTTTTTTTACTTGTAGGATATTCTTATTTTAAAAACTTGCCTGTATGCATATCTTGCACTCCAAAGACAACCCGCTTTATGGGTTCTGTGGAGAGCAGCCCCGCAATTTGGGGAGAGAGAAATTCTCTTCTATAAATAGACGTTAAGAACCGTAGCTGACCTCATAAGAGGATATGTTGTGTTGTAGGCTTCGGGTTTTGCTTGTGGAATTCGGTCGAGGCTTCGACGCGATGCATCGAGGGATTGAGAGCACACGGCTACCAGGCGAGCTATGCCGTAAGTTTTATCATGTGCTTTTAAAATATTTTTTTTTAAAAAAAAGCAATCTTCCGATTGCAAAGAAGAAAGGCACTATATCTATGTTTATATTACAGCGCGAGAGCTCTCGAGGAATGTTAGCCAGTTTGGCCGACCCCACAAGCGCCAACATATATCTTTCTAACCTACCTTTCCATTGGGGAGAGGAGGAATTAAGGGCTCTGTTCGGGGACACGTCCATCGCATCAGTGTGTTTGATTTTTTTTTTTTCAGTTGGATAAGTCGTTTATTTCTTTTTTTTTCCTCTGTTGCAGGCCCGACTCTTGCGCGATAGGGACGACGAGGCCGTCGGCTCTGGCGCAAGTCGCGGCGTCGGATTTGTCAGGTAAAACAACCATAAAAAACCATGAAGACCCACGTTTCCGGCTCGGCTCTTGTTGACCAGATTACCCATACATCTTTGAAACTGAGCTCCTTCTTTTTTTAGATTGGCGTGTCGGTCGGATGCGTTGCATTTCGTCGAGAAGTTGCATGGGATGCCAATCCCCGGGACGAAGTGTCATCTCCAATGTCGGATGGCTGATAGCCAGGCTCAAAAGGAGTATGCTGAAAACCCTTCCTAGCGTGTTGATATTAACTTGGACTGATGATGTTATTCGGTAATAGGTGGAAGCGGAACGTGCGATCGTCCCTCAAGCAGCAACTGCCTCTAGGCCTCCGGGTCCAGCGGCGCCCGCTCTGCCAGCACCAGTCGAAGAGTGGAACCGGGACGCGACGCACGGCGGAGCGGCGGCCCACATAGGCTGAAATGGCGCAGCAAGAAGGTGGGGTACAAGAGCCACTCGACGCCCCCCAACTACATGGTGCCACCGAGCGACGCAGGGCAAGCCACACCGACGGGCGACATTCGCAGGCGACGAAGAGCGCCCCGGGCCTCGATCTTGCTGGCGGGCGCGGCGGCCACGGCTTCCGTGTCGTCAGCCTGGGCTCTGCGAGTGGAGGGTTCCTGATGCCCGGCTTCCAGATGGCACCGCCGGTGCTCCCGGGCGGACACGTGCATGGCGCGTACACCGAGCAGCAGTTCCAGCCGCTGTTCCCGCTCCTGCCGGTGTACCCGCCCGCCGGATGGTCGCCGGCCTCCCCCGAGACCTCCCCCACAAGCTCGAGCGTCTCGCCCGCTACCCCCGCGAAGTTCCCACCGACACATGTACATTGGCCCGCGGGGGAGTTCTTCGAGAAGTCTACCGCTTATTATTACTACCATCGCCAACCGGAGGTCTACCAGTCGATCCCTGATCACCATCTCCCCCAGCTCCAGACCCATCTCCTGCCCCCATCTCGGCCTCCTCCCCCGTCTCATCATCCAACGCTGAACGACGATCTTGCGGCCACGGACCACACCCGCATCGTGATCAATTCGCAAGACCAGCAAAACCCAGCCCCGGACGATATCAAAAGTGTGGAATCCAATTCCAACAACATGTGCGCGCCGCTTTCTATCTTCTCCTTCTGCTAGCTCAGATTAATCTGTTATTTTTATTATGTAGACCGCTAGCTGGTTGCCAGGACCTTCGTGAACCCTTGGTTTCTAATGCCAGCCCTGCAGGGATATTTAATCCCATGATTCAACTATAAGAACGTCCAGAACTAGTCCCCTCTTGTTCAAGTTCTTGCTGCTGTGTCTGCCATTAGATGGCTGCTACTTTGCTCGTCATCATTTATATCTTCCCGACCAATGATTTTTCTTATTTTCAAAATCTCTTCGTATATATCCTTGGTGTTATATCCTTGTCATTCCTTTATACCCACTATCCAAATGTTTCTCTCTATTGCTGTTGTCTGATTATGATGCGAAGATCATCATGTCACCGCTCTCCTTTTTTTCAAAACAAGTAATTCAACTTGAAATGCTCGGTTGCAGGTGCCACCCCATCTTCAATGGCTCTACTTTTCGTTCTCCCTTGTGATGTTTCTAATCTTCCAAAAATTGTCCTTTCACTCACCGATTGTTCTACTTACAAAGGGAAGGTGACATCAAAAGAAGAGCCTTATGGTAACCACAGTTTGGACCACAGCAAAGAGCATGATGATTTCTGAATTCAATCAAATCCTACTACTGGAGTCATAATCAAAAGATATCGCCAACTTGATCTGAGCCAAACTGGCCCCGGCAATGCATGTTGCCCAACCTGGTGGGGAAGTTCAATAATCCCCATCTGACTGCTAACTCAACAAAGTCTCTCCAACTTTCGGAGGGGAGACTTCCTCCATCCGGCGGGCCTGGCAGTGCTTCACCACTTGGCCGCGGAAGGAGGTGGGGGAGGGTGGGACTTAAGTTAAGTTAGATCTGGCTGGCCTGCAAATACGATTTGAAAACTTGAAAGCCCACTCACAACACGGCATTGGTATTCAGATGATCGCTCCTGCTGTGGCCAACACGCTTACCTCTGACCTAAAGTGGAGATAAAAATTGGTTCATCCTCAAAAATGTCAGTCAACATTTTCTTACTCTTCCACTACAAACATTTGTAATTTTACCCAAAGAAAAAACTACTGTTTGGGTTAAGCAAAATGTTAACTTTTTTCAACAAAATGGCTCAGTAATAAAAATTGAGCAAAACTGAGCATGCTCAGCTAAATCCCCTAAAGTTGTCAGAATGAATAAAAATGATTTCTGCTCATTTTGTAAAAAAAAAAAAAAATGCTGAGCATGCTCAGTGTAGCTTATTTTTCACTTCTGACCATTTTCTGTAAAATTGGGTATATGTTTTTCCCATCCCAAGTTCACGTTTTCTTTCTGGGTCAAATTGCAAATGTTTTAGTGTTTGTGGTGATGGTGATAATGATTTCTTTCTCTTTCAATTGCTTGTTGTTGTTGAGAATAGTTCCTCCATTGCCATTGACGGTTCTCATATGACTCTTCAAGACTACAAATACATTCACCAACCCTTCATCCTCACTTCACATGGGTTTGCAGTGTATCCACAAGTCCCTCATCTTCAAACCTGAGCTTATTTTGTCAATATATATTCCTGCGTGCTGTGGGTCGGGGGTACGGCACCGTGTTGCAATTAAATGATCAGGCAATCGCACAACATCGAGAGCCCCCAATTAGCCCTTACTCTCTTGAGGTTGTCTGTTCCACTCCGCATCTGGTCAATAGTGCATGTACAAGCACAATGAAAATATGCACTGCCAAGCCATGGATGGTTGCAGCACTTGTATTGGACGCCTTCCTTGGTCATACATTGGCCTTGAAACACCGTGCAAATTGCAAATGGCAACCTAGGCATATACCAGCCACAAAGGTTGCAGGAAGCACTAAGTGCGGGTGGAGAAGTTTCACTAACTTCATCAAAGTGATTGTTCATATGCCGGCCTGCCCCGTCTGCGCAATGGATGACTGTGGAGCGCTGTACAGAACACCGGTTCCAATGAAATGGCTTTCCAACAAGCACGCTTTGTGCTCATCTCTGCAGCGTCTCAAGTGGGCTGTGTTCATCCTGGGGCCTTGCAAAGATGCTACCAAACCTTCTTTTTTGGAAATGTCACCAACAAAAACCTGATAATGTGCTCTTTCTGCTCAGTAAAATTGTCAGCCCTAGAGATGCTTTTAAGTATCCAAAGGACTGCTATTTTTTGATTCAACTCATCAATATTATGTAATATTAACAAGGGCATTGATAAAAAAACCCAGGTAATCTGCGCTGGCACCAGGTTTTCTCCGCAGCGCGCCCAAAAACCCGGTTTTCTGCGCGCGCACCCGGTTTATGTTTTTTTATGTTTTTACTTTTTTATCTTCATGCAATATGAATAAAAACTGAATAAAAAGCTCAGTGGGATCAGAATATTTTCCATAGCAAATGTGGTTTACCCGCAGCAGTTGAGTAAAGATTTGGCCAAAATCTGCACCTACTGAAATGTTTTATCTCCTGTTTCACATGTCCAAATGGTCTCAAAATTGGCTCAAAAATCAGGTAATGGTTCTGGTTATTTAATGTGTGAATATTTGACATATCCCATGCATGGTTTACGCATGCAGAAGCCAATTAAAGATTTGGCCAAAAACTGCTCCTCCTGAGAACTTGTATCTCCTCTTTCACAAGTCCAAATGGGCTCAAAATTGGCTCAGGATTTAAGTAATTTCTATAGATCTTTACTGTATGAAGATTTTCCATATACCATGAATGGTTTACGCACAGTAGCCAATTAAAGATTTGGCCAAAATCTGCCCATACTGAAAGCTTGTATCTCTGTTTGACATGTCCAAATGGGCTCAAAAGTGGATCATACATTATTTAATGGCTATGTTTCTCTACTTTATGAAAATTTTCCATAGCCCATGGACGGTTTACACACAGCAGCCATTTGAAGTTTTGGCCCATTTTGCCTGGTTGTCCCAGATCAGAACATGTCAAGGAGGCATTTTTATGGAAAATTGGTATTTTCATGATTTTCCCCACCCTTGAAAGTGTAGAAAATTATTTGGAACCTTGAAGAATCTTTGAATAGGGGGTATCAAATATAGGCAAATCCACAATTATGTAATTGACTGGTTTTCAAAAATCCACCATTTTTAAAACCTGTTGGTTGCTCATCAAGAACCATTTTGGATGCAGTAATGAAAAAAAAAGATTTTTTGACAATTGACTGGTTTCTAACTGTGGATTTGGTATATTTGATACCCTCTAATAGGGGGTATCAAATATACCAAATGTCAGCCTTAGAGACAACACTGTTGCCCAAAAGGCTTCAACAGTGCCTTACTCAGATTCTCCGCAATTCAAGCTTTAATTTCATATATTGCTTGTGCCATAGTTGTGTTGTATTATTCCACTGAGGAGTGGAATAATATTCTAAGTTCTAACTATTTTCTAAGTTCAGTTCATATTGCATATATTCAATTTGATCTTCTGAGTTCATCTTCCACATGGAACTCAGAAGACCTTCCTCAGATCATTCAACCAGAACCACTACACCAGCAGAACAAGCCATTGGACAGCCTTCACTACTCAACTCCTCAAGGTCCTCCCATTTCCTCACTACTCAGTGGTCATTTGGGGTCACCTTTTGTTGACAAGTAAGCCTTAATCCAATCTCTTCTTCTCCTCACTGGTCTTCTGATTGCTTGATCACAACTCTCTTCATCTTTCTCATTGAACATCAAGAGGCATACTTCATCAATCATAACATCATTCTTCTTCTGCTTTTCTGTGGGCTTTTGAGCTATTAAACCCACATAGGTTTCCCTCTAAAGAACCTTGACCAGTTTCCTTTGGTCTAAAAAACAGGGCTTCTGAAGAGAAGATCACCCTCTCTGTTTCTGAAGAGAGGAGGTGTTGTAGTTAATCTCCGCTACTGACTCTCCTTATAGGATTGAGCCCATTGCCTCAGGTTAGAGAAGAATAAATAAATAAGATTATCATCATCATCAATTAAAAGCTTGAATATCCTTCATCATAAGTCCTCTCTTCCTCCTTCTAGTTGTATCCCATTCCCTTGAAATACAATTAGAGTTCCCCCCATCTTGTGTCCTGCTGCCACCGTAGAGGCCCAGGCTCACACCAAATCCACAATTGAAAACCAGTCAATTATTCAAAAATATTTTTCTTCATTACTGGACCCAAAATGGTGATTGATGAACAACCAACAGGTTTTTAAAATGGTGGATTTTTTGAAAACCAGTCAATTACATAAGTGTGGAGTTGCTTATATTTGATACCCCCTAATATGAGGGGTAGAAAAATAGTTGAAAAAAACTGGGTTTCCCCCCAAAAAACTGGCAAGCAATTTTTTCATCAAAAATTGTGGTTAACATAAGATTCTACACCCTTGAAAGTGTGGGAAACAAACTTTAAATCTTTTAAAAAGGTTAATGCTGCAGGCCAATGTAAATAACACCAAAATCCTGTTGAAATTGAATTTTACATGTGAAGAATGCATATTCAGGCTCCAAAAGTAATTTCAAAAATTTTGATGAATATAGAAGTATCTGAAAAAAAATTGAAATCACAAAAAAAAGGTTGAGTAATTGACAGCTATTTCTATGAGATGTTGGTCCAAAATGGCCCAAATCACTATGAATGTGCTGATAGAACAGTTTAAAGGACTATTACTAGTCCTACCCCAATAGAATAATGGGTTAGTTCTGCACTCCTGTGACGCCAAAAGTTGATATACAACAGATTGGGTAGGAGAACAACTATAAATAATTGTTATTTTGAAGCTATAAAGCAACAAAAAGGATATTAGTAGGAAAGCACGTGACAGAATGGCTGCAGGCAGAGGTGGTGGTCTTTCAGCTACTATTTTTAAGGAGGATTGAGGCGCAGTAATTGGGGATAATAATGCAAGCTAAAAGCTTCAGTGGGAAAGGATTTAGATAGAGGAACACTACTCTAAAAGTAGGAGGAGAATACTCACTTATACTGAGTTTATAGCTAAGTATGTTGGTGAATAGGCTGAGGAATCCATCTTTGGGCGTCAGAGGCCTTCCTTTTAAGGCCTAGAGGTCCCTTTGGGAGCCATGAGGAGCCTCTGGGAGTTTAAACAAGCCAGGGAATGAGCACAAACCTCTACGTGAAGATTTGTGGCCAATTCTATGGATGTGAAAATTTATTATCCTGTCCCCATGACATCATGAGTATATTTATGAACCATTTACTCATGAAGCCACACTAATAAGGATAATGAATTAAAGAATTTACCCACACTTTCATGGGAAAGGGTAAGTCTATTTCTACCATAAGGGAATATCTAATAAGTAGTATATTTCCCATAGAAATAAATTCTCAGCCAAGGAAGAAAAGGTTTGTATTGTTTCACAACCTTGTTTATGTTCTTTCTCTGCGCGAAAAATATGCTTATACTATGTATTAGCATGTTAAATATTTTACATTTTAATGTTTTGTAGTAGTTTCTCCATGGTACTTTGAGAATGGCCAAAGTACCATGAGGAGTAATAATTCAGGGGTACTCTCAGTAGGTAACCATACATAAGTTTACATCAGAAATCCATTTCTGCAATAATATTCAAGGATTTATTAAAATTACAGAAGATATAAGTGAGTTGAATATCAAATAGCAGTCCTTTGGATACTTTGAAGTATCTCTAGGGCTGACAGTAATGGCCTCAAAAAAAAATTTGAAAAAACCGGGTATGTGCGCAGAAAACCGCGTGCGCGCCGTTGTTGGCCAACCATCCGCTCAACATTGAATTGACGTAAAACCGTGTGTCAGCGCGGACTACCCGGAGTTTTTTTTATCAATTCCCTATTGACAAATCCTTGAATATCATTGCACAAATGGATTCCTCATGTAAATTTAGGTAGGGTTACGCACTGAGAGTACCCCTTAATTATTACTCCTTATATTGGTACTTTGGTTATTCTCAAGGTACCACAAAGGAATTATAACAAAGAATTAGAATATATCTCTAGTAAATATGCTAATACAGATTATAAGCATATTCAAGCGCAGAGAAAGAAAATACACAAGTTTTTAGAATAATACAAACCTTGTCTCCCTTGGCTGAGAAAGTATTTCTACAGGAAATATACTACTTATTAGATATTCCCTTATTAGGGGGTATCAAATATTCCAAATCCACAGTTAGAAACCAGTCAATTATCCAAAAATATTTTTCTTCATTACTGCATCCAAAATGATGCTTGATGAGCAACCAACAGGTTTTAAAAAGGGTGGATTTTTGAAAACCAGTCAATTAAATAAGCGTGGATTTACCTATATTTGATACCCCCTATTGTATAAATATAATTACCCTTTCCCGTAGAAGTGTGGGTAATCATTAAGTCAGTATATTTTTAGACGTGGCAAAATAGAGCAAATGGTTCATAAATATGCTCATGATGCCATGGGGACATTATAATAACTTCTACTGTCAGCTTGCTACTATGACAGAGCCAACCTGACAAAGGTAACATAAATAGAGACATTATTACTACAATATTAAGACCCATTTATATGACTAATAATGTACAAAAAATAAGTTTACTTATTTTTATCCAATAAAGCTTAGCAAAGTCCTGGCACCATAAAAATAAGTAATGAATTAAAATAACAACTACTTTTTACAAAAAATACTAAATAACTTCTAAACCTTGAGGATAACTTAGAATATCATTTCATATTCTGAATCCTCATGCAAATTAATGTAGGGTCCCTCACTGGAAGTACCCCTAAAATCCTACTCCTTCACCTTGAACCAATTACCCCTAAGAATTGGCCACAAACATATGTCACACGGACATTACACACGTATGTACTTGTTATATATGCATACTATATGTGAAATGACCAATTATGGACTTATAATTGAGGTGTTGTGTATAGTTTAGGAGTTAGGCCCAATTGGGGTTTAATCCTCCAACCCCGCGCGTGGATTATATAATTCAATTGGAAATTGGCCAAATGCGTGGAAATAGCTAATCCCCTAGTTACCACATATGTACAAGTGTAACTAGGGTAAAAATAGATTCTACGTGGTTTATTTACAAGGTTTTATCAATGAAAACCTTGAATACATAAGAGTAACATAGCCAGCGTGGCCTTTAATGATTGGCCTTAGCCATTTGTGGCCCATTTGCGTCATTTGTGGCCCATTTCAGATACAATTACACGTCAGTGTTGCTATGTACCTTAGCTACAATGACTAAATAGGTTATTAAGGTCATAAAAAGCACTTGTGACGCTGAATTAATGACCAGCAGTGTCATTGGGATGAGCCTTGTTAGTGCCAATCTCCCAAATTGGCCACATTGCGCTGAAAACCAGTTACTACACGCACACAGGCAGAAAGGTCCTCCACTATGAGTGAAATTAGTATATATAGAGCCCTCTTTCCACGCCAAAAGTTGTTCATCATCATCAATTATTATTACAGTCAATCAGTTACGCCGTGTCCTGTCCTTATTTCAGTTACTCTGCCCTGTTTTGCCTGTTTTATCCGTGGTGTTCCCTTCAAATCAACCATTCTACGTGTCCAGCTCCTGCGCAGAAACCCTTCAATCTACCCAGCAGCTCTACTTCACCCCCCTACGTGGCTTTTTAGCTTGAAAGAAGCAATAGTGAGTACTTCTTTCATCCTTCTGTCCCCATTCTGGTTCCTTAATTGGAAAAGCACTTTGGTACCACCTTCTGTTACGCAGAAACCCATTGTTTGCTTAATCAGATACCACCCTGCTTTGCAGATCTCTGATTTAGAGGGCACCTACAAACACCCCTGCGCCAGCAGGCCCCTCTATAAAAAAGAATTATATTCTTTTATTTCTTTCTTCACTACTTTTCTACGTGAAAATACCCCACTTTACCCTTCATTTGCACTCTTATCACCTTGTGTAGCTAAAAGGTACTAGCCCTTGGCATCACAGAGGCTGACATCTACAAAGCCATAGAATTGGCCATAGACCTTCAGGTAGAAGTTTATGATCATTCTTAGCCTTGTCTGTTTTCTTAGAGGCACCTCATGACACCTAGAGGGACCTCTAGGCCTTAAAAGGAAGGATTCTGATGCCTAGAGATGGATTCCTTGGCCTATTCACCCACATACTTAGTTATATACTCAGTATAAGTGAGTATTCTCCTCCTACTTTTAGAGTAGTGTTTCCCATCCAACTCCTTCTCCACCGGAGCTTTTAGCCTGCATTATTCTCCCCAATTACTGCGCCCAAATCCTCCTTAAGAATAGTAGCTGAAACACCAGCATATCTGCCTGCAGCCATTCTGCCACGTGCTTTCCTACTATTCTTACCCATTTGTGGCCACTTTTGCCTCAAATCAACAACAATCCTTGTTGTTCTCCTACCCATCTGTTGTATAACAAATTTTGGTGTAAAAGGAGTGCAGAACTAACCCATATTCCATTGGAGTAGGACTAGTAATAGTCCTTTTAGTTGTTCTATTTAGCACATTCATAGTGATTGGGACCATTTTGGACCAATATCTCATAGAAATAGCTTTCAAAACTGTAAATGAGTGAAGATGGTCAGATGAGGTCAGATTCTTTCTCAAATGTGTTTGGAGAAAGTATTTCAATGTAAGTTGTTGGCAGCTGGCCTGCCCCCATCTCGGCTTCCTCTGCTGTCCCATCATCATGCGCTGAACAACAATCTTGCTGCTACAGATCACACCTGCGTTGTGAGCAATTTCCAAGGCTCTTATGTCCTTCCAGCCCCGGACAATACAAAAAGTCTGGAACTAAATCCCAACAACATGTGCACACCTCTTTTCTCTCCTTCTTAGCCTTATAATCTATTCTTGCATGCAGATCATTTTTCCTCCTTGTATGATTTAGGCCAGCCGGTTTCCAGAACCATCATGATTCAAGGTTTGTGGCTCTTAGTCCTAATGAAAGCCCCAAATTACTATTTGATACAATGGACTACATAAGAGCGTCTATGTAAAACAGTTTTCCTCTGGATTGCATTCTTTGGCCTGATGTGTCTATCCTGATAGTGATATACGTCAACTTGCCCATTGTCATTATCTCTAACAGATCAAATGTTCTTCCACTTTGGGGGATTTCTTTGTATATATCTTTAGGGTTATATCCCTTCCTATTCTGCTCTTTCCAAACAACTAATTTGAAGTGAAAAAATGGTTTGTTGAACTTGCAGTCTAGATGCCAATTTCCATTTCTCTGTTCTTTGATTCTTCATTGAGAGGTTTTTGTACATCTAGTTAGGAACCTGTCATTAACACTTCATTCACCTATCATGGTATTTACAAAGGGAAGGTGTGATAATAAGAAGAGACTGCTAGTAACCGGAGTTTGGACTACGTACAGCAAAGACAATAGCAATGTCTCAAGCAGAATATTAGGGGGTATCAAATATAGGCAAATCCACACTTATGTAATTGACTGGTTTTCAAAAATCCACCATTTTTAAAACCTGTTGGTTGCTCATCAAGCACCATTTTGGATGCAGTAATGAAGAAAAAAAAATTGGATAATTGACTGGTTTCTAACTGTGGATTTGGTAAATTTGATACCCCCTATTATGAAATTGTGCCGGGCCCGGAGTCACAACCAAAATATATCACCGCCAAAGGGGTTTTATTGGTTACAACCCCCCGCGGCTAGATCAGTGGCGGCAACCAATGTAACATTGGTCTACCAGACCGATGTTACATCTGCGGGTCCCACCAATACATTATGCCTTTGTTCTAATGTATTGGTGGGCCCAGCCAACATAAAATTGGTCTGGGCAACCGATGTAACATTGGTCGCCTCTGGCCAACGTTACCGCGGGGGGTTGTAACCAATACAACCCCTTTTGCAGTGTATCATTCAGTTGATCTGAGCCAAATTGAGCCTGGAAATATAGGTCGTCCATTTGCCCTGCTGAGGAAGTTCACCGATGCCCCGCTGGCTGGCCTGCAAATATCAGTTTGGAAACTTGCAAACCCACTCACAACACGGTACAACCCTTGATGATCGCGCTTCTGCTGTGTCCATCACAAACACCTCTCCTTGTTTGCAATGCTCTACCTTGTGTAACGGAAAATAAAAGAGGGGAGGAAAATGAGTTCATCAAGATTTTTTTGTTTTTCATGGTGATGATGTATTTCTCTTTCAATTGGTTGCTGTTGTTGAGAATGTTTATTCTATCGCCGTTGACCGTTCATTTGACTCTTCAAGACAAAGAATACATTCACCGCCCCTGTGTGCTGACTTTGCTTGAGTTTGTAGTGTATCCACGAGTCCCTCATCTTCACCTGAGCTCCCGTTTTCTTGATATATATATGTTCTGCGTGCTGTGTCTGGCGTCCGGCACTGTACAGTTGCGGATGCCATAGACCTGTGGGGCCCCACGGGCAAAATATACAATTTGGACGCGGGCCATTTGTTACTTGGCCCTATAGGACATAACTACATGTTGACTACAATTTTGAGTGTTTTGGACCATGTAGATTCTAAAGTTAAGCGGGACAAGCTTTCTGCCCAAGGGATTTTTTTCTTTTTTTTGGGGGGACCACCCAATCCGGACACCACCCTTCAAACCATAGTATAAGATTATATTTATGTACTTAGAGCTCATTATTGGTTTATCAGACCTCCATAAACCCATAGTGAGTCCTGCATTCTTACTTTGGAAGCAAAAAAATGAAGATCAAGGAAATGAAACCAGAAGAGAAGACATAAGGAGCAGAGCTAGATAAAAAAAAGCAAGACAGGCAAGTGAGAACATAATTCATGAGGTCAACATATCAATGCTCATTGCTGCATGTCAAGGGATGCAGAAATGGGACTTGTATTTTTTCATGAGTACTTGTGATTGAGGACCGTTGTAAACTTGTTGATAAGCTGAAATCTATCAATCAATATGGCAAAAGTATTTCCGTATTGTGTCAAGAAGGCAGCATTTCCAAACGACTTCATTGAATTTTCCTTTGCACTTGGTTTTCAATGGTTTTTGGGTCAATCTTGCAGCCTCTTGAGCTTCCTTGGCTTCCCTGCGGCGTCGTTGGCATTGTCCCTTTGAACCCTTGCTGATAGCCATGATGAAGGTTTGTAGAACGTGTTGATTGAGGTTTGGAGAGCGTGTTGATTGTGGTTTGCTGAAAACCGGTCCAACTCCTCAGAAAGGCGTGCCACTGTGTGCAGTACCAATCATGAGGGGAGGTTGCGACGCGGACAAGCGGCCAGGAGAGCTCATTGGCCAACTCAGATCAATATTTGCGCCGCAGCCTCCTATGATATGGAGTATCTGCACTGGAAAAATAAGAAAAAATCCAAGAAATCCTTGTCCCCAGACAAAATTTTGGAAAAAATCTGGGCTGCGGCAATCCGGACAGCCAAAAATCTCCTACAGGTCTATGCCATCCGCAACTGTAGCTTAACTGCAGAGGAAAAACGCACCAAAGCCCCACAGCCTCTTCCTTGACGGATATCTGTTCGACTCCCCACATTGTCGATATTGCACTTTAAAACGCCATGAAAGTTTGCGCTCCTAGGTTACGGGTGTTCGCAGCACTTGTTTCGGCCGCATTCCTCCGTCATACCTTGGCCTCAATACACCATGTGGATTGCAGCTCCAAAGCCTGACATAGGGTAAACACAAATCCATGCCACTATTTCTCTGTACATTTTTCAGGGTCTACTATTGGAGACCCCTAGGCCACCCCGGTCATGTTAACCCAAGGTGGCCAATGTTTGGGTTAGGTGGAGATCATCAAATGTATTCTTTCCTAAAAGGACATGTGAGATACACGAAACAGAGAGTTTTTCCATTAAAACATGATAAGAACATACTAAGAACTTGCGCTGTGGGAGTGAGAGTTAAGGGTGGGTGGGAGGTGAGAGAAAAAATGAGAAGGGAGGCTCGTGTTGCGAGATTTGTCTGGTCAGCCGGAAGATGAGAAGCGGATGGGGAATCTAGCTCTCCAGTAATGCTGGTATATATACGATTCCTTCGGAGTTGCTCTTTCTAACAAACTAACCTGTCATGCGCGTGATACAAGGTTAGTTTGATACGAGAGTTACCCGTTCTCATGGATTTGGGTCCAGACGCTACGTGCCTGGCTCTCCAAACCGCTAAGGTTGAACAAAGCATTAAGTGCAGGTCAAGCGGTTGCAAGCGCTTCATCAAATACCTGATTCATACGGCCGCCTGCCCGCAGTGCGGAGTGCAGTCAGCGCAATGGAGCACCCTGGAGCATTGTCCAAAACACTTGGTCCAATAGCCCTGGCTTGTCAACAAACACCACCCTTGGAATTCCTCTCTGTAGCGTGTCGATTGGCCTCTGGTCATCATAAGACCTTGCAAAACTGCTACCAAAACATCTTTTTTGTTGGAATTGTCCCTGACACAAACCTGGAAATGTGATGTCTTCTTTCCATTCACCAAGATACCACTACATGTATGTAACTGGGTGAAGATGGTCAGAGTTTTTCTCCGATGTGTTTTCAGAAAGACTTCATAAATATTTATGCAACTCATTTTCCATGCAAGTTATCGGCAGCCGGGGGTCTGTCTCCCAGGGTCTTTGCTGCTACGGATCACGTCTGTAATATTGGAAGTCATTTGCAAGACCAGCAAAACCTATCCTCAGAAAAGTGTGGAACGGAATTCTAACAACATATGAACGCCTCTTTCTTCTCCTTCTAGTGGCCGCTCAGATTCTTCTGTTCTTTTCATCATGTAGCATATCCGATTACAAGGATCTTTGTAAGCCTACGCAGGCCCGTGTCCTTGGTTTCTGATACCAACCCCGCAGGGCTATTTGATACCATGGGTCACATTATAAGAACATTCAGAACCGCTTTCCTTGCGCTCACATTCTTCCCAATATGATCCTTAGATGGTCTATCTTCCCCAATGTCACTTAAATCGTCCAGACCAATTGGCCTTCTTCTTTGTAAAAAAAAAATATGTGTATATATCTTTAGTGTTTTGTCTCTGCCACTCCTTTACACCTAGGCTACCCACTACAACACTGTCCTTGATTTCTGTTGTTATCTTAAGATGTAACCAATTGATCATGTCCCCACTGAGACTCTCCTTTTTTTAAAACAAGTCATTCAACTTGAGATGGTGGGTCGCAGATGCCAAGTTTCGATAGCTCTGTTTTTTTATTCTTCTTCGGAATCTCTCTGAACATGAGAAGGTTAACCCTTCACTCAACTATCACTAGATTGACAAAGGGATGATGTGGTAATTACTTTTAACTACGAGGATAACCTGCTACTGACCGGCGTTTGGACTACAGCAAAGGCGATGACAATGTCCAACGTTAATTGAATTGTACTGCTGTCGTCACAATTGAAAGATATATTGTCAAGTTGATCTGAGCCAAGTTGCGCCGGGCAATGCATGTTGCCCATTTGCCCTGATAAAGGGAAGGTTACCAACCCCTCACTGGTTGGTCTGCAAAACTCAATTTGAAAAATTGCAAACCCACTCCTCACAACATGGTCCCGGTATTCAGATGATTGCTGCCGCTGTGGCCATCACACTTACCTCTGACCTCCTTCCTCATGGTCTAACTAGTGTCACCAGGCTTCAAGTTCCAGTGGGATTCACAGTTGGAGACAGTGCACATGCAAGTTAATTTTTCATACTGATCACTTGCACCATCAAGTTTGAGCACCCCAAATCCTGATCTCAGGGAGCTTTCATTTGGATATGGTATTGTTGGCAGTGAATTGAGATACATACTTGGTTGGTCATGTTGAGGGTTTTTTTTTTTTTTTTTTTTTTTTTGTGATGTCAAAGTAGTAGTGATGTCATCGATGCGGAAGCTTATGTAAGGCAGTTGGAATAATTTGGTTGTGTAGTGGAGGGAATGACAGAAAACCAATCGAACAGAGAAATGTCGCACTGGGAACAACCACCACGAACGGGAACGGGAACGGGAACAGGATCAGGAACAGGATCAGGAACAGGAACAGGAACAGGAACAGGAACAGGAACAGGAACAGGAACAGGGACGAGCGTCGAGCAGCAGCAGAGCTTCATCCAGCGGTGGGACTCGCAGTGCGCACTCAGTGACCTAGAGAAGCAGTCCATCCACGCCATACAGCGTGCAGCCAGCGAGAAGCCGCTGCCCGCTTCCATCACCCTCCGGAGCCAGAAGACACTCAGCAGCCAGGCCACACCGCCCTCGTCCACCCGCTCCAACTCGCCCGCCTCCTCGCTCCGGCGGCTCATCCACTCGGGCAAGCCACCATCCGACCTCGGCCCGGCGGAGCAGCAGACCCCCATCGCATCCATCGACCGATTCAACGACTGGTTCGCCGCCATCGCGTCGCAGATCGAGGCGGACTCGGAGTCCGTCTATCTCAACCATCTCTCCATTCTCTCCACATACTCGGGCGCATGCGACCTACTCGACCAAGCCATCGACGACTGCAGGGCCTGCTTGAATGAAATAGACGCCAACTGGAAGTTCGTCAATGAGAACTCAAAGAGCCTCGAACGCTCCTGCCAGGGCATGCTCGACGACCAGAAAGTCCTCGGCTCCATCGCCACCGCCCTCAGCGATCGTCTCGCTTACTTCCGCCGCCTCGATCAGGCTCAGCGCGTACTCAGCAGTCCCGGCGAGGCCGAAATCGTCAACAACCCCGAATTCCTACCCATGATCGAACGCCTCGACCTGTGTCTAGAGTTCATGAAGTCAAACGTACGTCCCTAGATCCTGAATAAATTTAACCACTTATCTTTTTTAAATACTAATCATTTTTTGTGCTCCAAAAATTCCATACATAGCGACATTTTAAGGATGCAGATTTATATCTGGTCCGCTTTCAACAATGTCTGACGCGGTCGATGACTCTGATCAAGCTATACTACACGAACCAAATCAAGAATCTGAGTCGACAGGTGCAAGAGAAGCTGCAACACTCATCCTCCAACCACAAGATCGAAGAGACATTGCTGTACGAAAAATTCCACCTCTTGTCGCAAGAGATGCGGCCGTTGATTTCGCAAGTGGAGAAGCGGTACTTGTTTGACGGTGACGAGTATGGCGCCCTGTTGGCCGAGTTCTTCCACACCTGGGTCTCCGTCAGAGGCCAGTTACTCCACGCCCGCATCAAGACCGAAATCAGCCGCATTCAGATCACCCACCAACAGGTCCCCGATCTTATCTCCCTTGCTACTACCGGATGCAATTATATGCGATCCGTCTGTACGGCAGAGTGGGATCTCTTCAAGGCCTATTTCCCCAAAACTGGAGAAGAAGAGCTCTTGTTAGTCTATCTTTGTTCTATAAGAAAGGAACTTGGGATCATCATCAACACTGATCGTCCTACTTGAGGATTCAGTGTGTATTTAGAATCTCTGTGTGATTATTTATACGATTTGCTGAGGCCTCAGATCCTGCACGAGCAGAAACTAGACCTGCTGTGCGACCTGGCGACGATCTCGAATGCGATGATAGCGATGGATAGCAACTTGATTGAAGCAGACCAGTCGCGCTTCAAGTTCTCCACTCTGCTCAAGCCGATCCTGCAGGATATCCAAACAAGACTAGTGTTCCGTGCCCAGGCGATCATCCAGACGGATGTGGCCAACTATCTGCCCAAGCATGACGACCTCGATTACCCTAATAAGCTCATCCAGGCAGACCAAAAACGTCAACAAGCTGGGCTCAAGTCCAAGCGCTCAAACCACCCACCTCCTCCCCTCCTCGACCATCCCCATGCACCGCTCAAGTCCAGGCTTCCGGCGGAAAATGTCCAGGAAACCTGGTATCCCACCTTGAGGAAGACTTTATGGGTCTTATCAAGATTACATACCTATGTCAATGTATGTGTATACCTTCTCCTATTTCTACACAGGAGTATTATCAATCCATGTGACTGAACAATGTGTGCACACACACACAGGATGCCATTTTTGAGGATTTCGCTGGGGAGGCCGTGGGGATATGCTCGGAGTCAATCATCAAAGCGTCCAGCATGATTAACTCTGTAGTTGTGAGCCAACAGCAAGCGGGCTCGACGAGCGGAACGAATCGCAGCCAGACGCAGGCGAACACGATCGACGGGGAGCTGTTTGTGATCCGGCACCTGCTGATTCTCAAAGAAATGATACGGACGCTGGATGTGTTCCAGGTGGAGCGGGCCGTGGACTTGGGGCCGATCACGGACGTGCTGAAGGAGATCCTGAACCCGAGCTTGAAGGACTCTCTGATCTTCAAGCCACTGACGCTGATGAGCAAGCTGAAGAGCCTGAACCAGAGCCAGCAGATGGACTTCTCGAAGCGGATGCGGTATCAGAAAGAGGACGACAACAACACCCCGTTCCCCGCCGCCGCGACGAGCAACCCGCACCATCTGGCGCTCAATCTGGATAGCTTCGATGAGCAGATCACCAAGACGATCGACAGCAAGTCGGAGCTGGACGTCAAGCTGAAGACCATCTGCCAGCAGTTCATCCTCTCCTCCTCCAGCCTGATCTGTGCGAACTCGATCGAGCCGTTCATGAGCAAGTGTCAGAACTACCTCAACCTGGAGGCCACCATGTCGCCTTCTGCTCCCGTGAATAGCAGCAGCACTGCGAACCCCGCCTCCTCCTTGAACCGCCACCTGGGCAGCCAGGAGTGGGCATCCCCGGACCATGTGCTCGCCGTCTCCCACACCTTCCTCGCCGACCTCGCCCGAGGTTTGAACATCTTCTTCAACCGCATCGCCCTCTACTTCCACGACGACGACCACCACGACTTCAACCTCACCAACGTACTCTTCCCCTCCCTCCAGGTGCACCCCCTTTCTCTCTCTTCTCTTCCCCGCAACAACAACAAGAATCCCGCCTTGGTCTCTCGTTTCTAAAGCGTCTCGCTAACCTCACCCCTTTCTTCTTCGTAGGAAGAGATCTTGGACAAGTACCGCCGGTTCTATAGCCTCGTTAAGTTCGAGTTCGACTTCACGTTTGTGAACGACGAGAACGCCGCCGACAATGGCGGTGGTACCATCTCCTTCAAGGGGCATGGGCAGGGAGAAGCGGCGGCGCACGACGACGACGCCGACGAGGTGATCCGGCACGCGCACGCCCACGGCCGCATCTTAGCCCCGCCCCAGGTCCGCGCACTTATCCAGACCATCGTGTATCGCGTGTCATGTGCCCGGTAGCCCTCTCCTCTGCATGAGCTCCGCACCGGTTCTTTTCTCTCTTTTTTTTTTGTGATGGGGGCGTGTTTCTCCTTGCGCGTATGAGACGCGGTGGTTGTACAAATCTATGGTAGTTTTGGGCCGTGTACAGGTTTGTCTTATGCCGCCGCCCCCGCGGCCTTGCGTGGTTGCGGCCCGCGGGCTTCGTCGTCTGTCACCGCCTACGTCTTCGTGGCGCAACACGCCTGTCCGCTGGGCTATGTAAATGAGTATGTATGTGTGTCTCGTTCGTCTGATTGTGGGCTGGCAGAGTTGGACGGGCAAGTCGTGGGTGTTGAGCGTTCTGGCCCAAAGATCTTCGGCTACGTCGTGACGTATGTATGTATGCAGGTCTTGGGGTGTCCAGAACTTCTCGTACAGAATTTACCCAAAAAAAAAAAGTCTTTATACAATAGAATGGAAATAGGAGGAATGAATGGAAAGAGGAATGTGAATCAAAGAGGAAAACGGATGACGTTGTTCTCCATCCCAATTCCCGCCAACAGTAAGATCACACCATCCGGTCTATTTTCCTCCAATGGAACCGTCGTGGGGCTGTGAGTGTGGAGAGAAAGTAGGTTGATGGACGTACAGCCCACGACATCCGTGTGCACAATCTTGAGTAAGTTCATCGTCAGCGGTGGCTTGGTGGTGGAGCGGGTGAGGTGTGGATTGATTGACCACATCTTGAGCTTCTGGTCTGTTGATACACTGAATAAAATCCCCTCCATTGGATCCTCTTGTTCTTGTTCTTCTTCTGTAAACCTGAGTCCTTCCTTGACTAAAGATCTAGAATTAATGAAAAGTATATCTATTTGACAATAATAACCATTCTTCGATCGTTAGAAATACTCATTCATAACTATTCATACCGGATTTCACCAGCTTGGTTGACGATACCTCTATCATGAGACAATACTGACCATTAATGCTGCTACTATGTGCATCAACTTGGGTGATTTTTCTCTTTTCTTGGACCAAAAACCCCGTCACATGGTCTCCAAACACTTCCAAGAACGATACCACTATTGCGTTATCGTCGCCGCCCGTTACGACCGTGACTCGGTTCTCTGTACGTCATATATGGGAAATATGAGAACAATTTTGACAAAAAAGGGAAGGAAAAAAAAAAAAAACTTAAGACTCTGTGTGTACATGTGTGGGTGAGGATTAATCTGAAGCAGATAAGAAACACTTCATTTACGTTGGGCGCGACCTTGAACACACATCACGCCACTTTGATGGCCCGTCAACCTCCACTGAACTGCCATCGTCTGACACTCCAGAGTCATCCTATCATCGTCTGTTTCGGGTATACGAATTTTGGGTAGGATAAAAATATTGGCACTGCGGGGTGTGTAAGGTCAAGGTCTTTTAGCTACATGTCCACAGGAGATCTTCAGGGAGAGTGAAAAAAAAAATAGAAAGAAACAGAAGGAGGGAAAGACCTACGTCCCATCGGATAACCCTGCAAGGACTAATATCTCCCTCTGGTCCACCATCCCGATAGGAAGAATTTGGATACAGAAAACGCAGTGTGTAGTTCTGTGCTCAAGAATAAGCCGCTGCTGCTTTGTGTATATGTCGAAGGTCCATATCTGTGTGTGTGTAAAAAAAAGGAGATGCAAGATTTCAGACGAGAGGTCATTAAGGGATAGTAGATCAATAAGACGACAATGGTCATGTACATACTCTGATATTCCCGTCACTGTGTGCAGTCGATAATAACCAGGTGGAACTCGCCAAGTAAAGCGGATCCAAATCCATAATTCTAACCTCACTTTCACCGCCAGAACGGTGACTGAAGCAGGACCATTCTGACACGCCTACATCAATCGCGTGAGGGTCGTTTATCCTTCCGTTTTCTCGATCCAACGTGATCCGGAAGGTTTGGAAGATTTCTCGCGAGCCAGAGATGATTAAGAAGAGCGTTTCCCTGTGGAAAGGATGGACGACAGACGGCTGTTTCGTAGCACCACATTCAGGAGAGTTCCGGAGCCATCCGAGGCACTTGATTGCAAACGGAATCCGGGCGTTCCTATAGACTCTCACTAGCGGCTGTGAGGTGCTTTGACGTTGATCTGCAACAGATATATTCAGTCACACATTTTGTTTAAATGAAAAAAAAAAAAAAAAATCAAGGCCTTCAAATAACTTATACACCACTCACGGATAGATATTTCTAAAACCCCATTCTCAGAGCCAGTCGCCACTATTTCCAACATTCCTGGTAGATGTGCCACTTTCGAACAATTGATCTCTCGTCCATGCGTGCCAAAATTCGAGATAAGATGGATGGGATCATTTCGATTTGGAAGTGATAAACTCTCTATCAAGATCTGAAAAAAGGGACCAGAAGATAAAAGATTTATAGAAAAAGTTGGTCAGACCGGCATCCCTGCCTGCCCACATAGTCACCTCTTGAGATACAGCAAGTCGAGTGACCTACAGAGCCTTGTTGCTGGTAGAAAAGAAAGGATTGGTTTGCACGATTCCTAAAAACCCAGATGTTAGGCTGCCCGTTACAAGCAACTTTACAACTCCCGACCTAGTTGAAGGAAAATGGTGGATCATCAGCATGATCAAATTACCTTAAATTGCACTCTCACTCATAAGATAGGAAGAGAGAAAAGAGGGTACCATTGTGCCGGTTTGGAGATCAAATAACTTCCACCACGCTTTTTCAAATCCGCCAATGTATCGCGAGCAAGGCGAGGAGTTGAGAAAGACGTGTAGACTTCCCCTGATCAGCGGGTTCTGATGGATCTGCAAGATTTCCATGTGGTTGTTGTGTGCGATTTGGATGAAGGATTGTGTCCAATTTCCGTCCCGTCCAAGCGTCCTTAACCGCAAGTAGTCTCTAAAGCAGATTGACGGGTGGTCTTGATCCAGTTCAATATCCAGAATCCCATCTTGGTGTAATGATACGAGAGGACCCATCTCAACCTCTGTCTTCTCCGTCACTTCGCCAACTGCTGCACACCCCTTGGCGTCTCCTACAAAGACTAACAGTCGCGGTGGATTCCTACTCTCTTCTGAGAGCTTCATGCAGGTTGGAGCATTCATGGATTTCAGACTCATCCGACAGATAAGTTGAGGGTCTCTGTTTCCCTACAACGCTTCCAGAAATTCCATATCATTAATATTTTAATCCCTTGACAAAGCATATTCTACATGCAGGGGAGAACATACCGAAATGTCGTAGAGAAGACAGGCGTTTTGTTTGCAGTCATAGATCAAACAAGAGACCTTATCTAGTTTGATGAAGATGGTTACATATGGATTAGTTTCAATAAACTAGTTCTCAGTCACAAAAAAGAGGAGGAAGAAAAGGAAAAACGTGTTGCTTCTACATACCTCCCGTCTTACAAACGGCAAACATCGTGATGGTGTTCTTAAGATTATGGACGCGAATTTCTTCGTTAGGTTCGTCAATCTGATCGATCGAAACGATATAACCCTGGTTGGTTGCAAGGTATGCTGTCCGAGTTGAGCTCGGCACAAACTCGACATAACACTGGCAGCCAAAGATGGATGCATGTTGGAAGACTAATTTTTCGCGGCATCTCGGGTCGGATAATACGCGCGTATAAACGGATCTGGTGCAGACAGTTTGGTGTCACCTTCTTTTTCTGATTCAAAGATAATCACACAAGAATAACGGAGGGATTCCACTCACCCGTTTTGGCATATATATAAAACCAAACTTCCATCCCAACTGACATTGAAAGCTTTGATGGGGATTTGATCAGCACTAGTAATTTTCTTCACTAGACAAAGCGGCATCGATCATCAATACTTTCCTTTCCCCGAGGAGTTGCATATATATGCTAATAATGAGCCCTACCCGTGATTTCAGGAGTGTCTATCTGAGTCAAACAAATCTTTCCGTCCGCTCCTCCTGTAAGCTTTAAAGGGTAGTGTCAACGCATCTTCAGCTGACTCTTCTCCAATCGTTAATAATGTACCCGCGCACCAAGTACCCCGTTTCTTGATCATGAGTCACGGACCATATACTTCTACCATCATGCTCAGGATGTATGACAGAAAATGGTTTCAATGAAGATTCGCTTCTGGGCTTGTTTCCAGACTCTGGAGCGTCACGCGATTTAGGCGCAGCAAGTTTCCATGTCAAAACTCGACAGTCCTATCTCAGTGGGGCACAACACGAACGCGATAGGGGTTGAAAAATGGATTGCAGTTTAACGGAGGTGTACCGGAAAGAGATTATGTATCTTAAATGAAAAAAGGAAAACAAACTGAACTTCTCCTACGCTTGTGAGTTGCTCAGAGTTCCACCAATGAACGCGCCAAACGCGTCCCAAATGCCCCCAAAGTACAATAGGCGAGTCAGACAGGTTCTCGAGATCCCAAACGCGTACGGTCCTATCTTCTGAGGCGGTGCAGATCTTTTGACCTAGGGGAGAATAGGCTAGATCGTAGATAGCTCCCTTATGACCGCTGAGAATCGTGTGTACTTGCTGGATCGATGGATTCTGGTCGTTATCAATCCACTCCCAAAGTGCTACGTTACCCGATATCGATCCAGCAGCTATGCAAAATTTCGTGCATTGATCATGTTCACAAAATTGAATTCGGATTTGACCCGATAGCAATAGTGTGGTATCTTGACAGACAATCGTTCTTGTCTCTCGCAATTGTTTTTGAGCTTCAAGTTCATAAAGTAGTAGTCGATCGTGAGACGTCAGTAGAGCTATCCGGGTGTGCTCTGGGGAGAACTGATTGTGGAAGTTGATATCAATTATCCAGTCGTTGATCGTAACTACCTTGATTTTTTTAAATACTAGATGACTTATACTAAAGAAATTATCGCACGTATTAGATGATTTCACGGGGTAAGAATGAAGCGATATCCAAAAACGGTCCATGGGTTTGCGTGACAAATGTGATCAGAAAAAAAAACATAACATGCGGCGTTCGGCTCGAATGTAGGCTATCTAACCTTTTGAACGTTGTGGAGGACTGTGGTTCACAGTATCTCGTATTCCCTTCTTGAACGGATTTCCTCTCGATAAAACAGATTACGAATTCTCTACCTCCAGCGCAGACGAAAGCAAGACACGAGGCGGAATTGAGAGAGCTTGGCGTTGATTTGAGTGGATGTTCAAGAGGTTTAATGTGATGGATGCGATCATGGGTGAGAACTTTCTGGTATAAGGTATACTTTGGATCTCTGGTGGCGATGGGGTGGCTTGAGACGGGCAAGTAAAACGCCGAGATGAAGCATCCTGAACCGAGTAGCAGAAGTCGACCGTCCTGTTTCCATGGTTTGGGAATCAGCAACAGCGAAGTAATGGGGCCCACGAACGACGAAGAACCTTCGGAGTCTGCAGAGAGATCGGACATGAAGTAAATGGCACTGTCTGCTTTGAAGGAGAACCCCAAGCGGCACACCGGGTGAC